>CCAG010000643.1:0-46644 GCA_001077435.1 Glossina morsitans morsitans | reverse complement strand
TTTCTCTTCTTCCTTTTCTCTTCTTCCTTTTCTCTTCTTCCTTTTCTCTTTCTTCCTTTTCTCTTTCTTCCTTTTCTCTTTCTTCCTTTTCTCTTCTTCTTCTTTTTCTCTTCTTCTTCTTTTTCTCTTCTTCTTCTTCCTCAATTTTTTTCTATTCTATTTAATAAAGCTTTTTCGCGAACTTTTTTTTTGTGAATTTTTCCTAAAAATTTCTTTTTTGGATTTTTTTCAAAATATTTTTTTATAAATTATTTTAAGAAAATATGTTTTTTATAAATTTTTTTTGATTTGAGATTTAAAATTTTTTTTTTTTTGAGATTTTTTTGTTGCCAGACATTTTTTGTCTATAAACATAAATAAACATTTTTGTTGCAAATGCAATGCAAAAATGTGAAAACGACCACTTTTGATGCAGTTTATTGGCGTTCCTAGCGGTCGTAGGCCCTCGGGACTGGGTCCAATTCGCTTCCTTGAAATGCCCTGAACGCGTTCCAAGTAGAACCATGCCTCTAGGAGGCATAATACGGCTGCTAGAGTGCTTTAAAGTTGCCGTTTTGCCAAAAGCATGCGTATGCCCACCACACTTTTGAGCAACATGTGGTTGTTTATACACGTAATGTACGTACATCAAAATTATCATTAGTGAATGTATATCCATGTAGACTTTTGTTTACATTGTCTACGTATGACGTCATTGTCTACACAAATTGTCTACGTCATTGTCTACGCACGTAGACAAACGTCGACTTTTGTTTACATATTGTCTACGTATGACGTCATTATCTACACACATTGTCTACGTCATTGTCTACGCATGTAGACAAACGTCGACTTTTGTTTACATATTGTCTACATATGTCAACTTTTGTCTGTAGACAATGTAGACTTTTGTTTTCGTCAAGTAGACTTTTGTCTACCTGTAATACTTACATTGCTTGCTTGCAAACGAATTACCAAACAAATTTATTTATTCTTACTTTGTTTTGTTAAAATTCTTTTTTTGTATTGTTTTAGGTTTAGGAATTATATATATATATTGATATTTTTAAAGTTTTTAATGTAAGAATGGTTTTCTTCCATTCGAAAATGTGAAAGAAACCCGTTTTTTTAAGCCTGTCATACCAGTTTCCACACCTTGAGCAACATGGATTTTACGTACGTTAACGAACGTTTAGGTCTTAAATAGCTCGTGCAATTTGGAATCCTGGCGATGTCATTGCACTTTTCTGTCTAAGCATGGTCCGACCGTTTATCTCCAAAACATCTCCGATCTTGTCTTCGACTTGTGTACCGTTGGAAGTAATAACTCGACGACCAAAATTTGCCAGAGGTCGATTAAGCTTAACGATGTTTAGCTTGGAATGCTACTTCATCAGTAGAAAAACGTTACGGTATTTGCAAAACCTAATACAGTTTTGAGGAAAGTTTATCTTAGCTTCTTCTTCTTAGTGTCTTAAAATGGAATATATAAGAATTTCGTTGCTTTCTGTGTCGTTCACCATATGAAATTGCATGCATCTGGACTCATTGCGAATTGAAAATTTTTAGAAGTTACTAGCATAACTATGCGTGACCCCAGCACATGACCATGGATACTTTCAGACAATTTCAAGTAATAATAGAACTCAGCCGGGCGATTAAGTTCATTCCCAAGCAGAACATGATAATGACAAGTATTCTGTAAAGTAAACTTTATGGACTTATATTTATTTGAACTTTTCCTCAGCTTCGAAGTGTTGTTAGAAAAACCTGGAATGAATACAACTTTTATATAAATATAATTAAACTGTTAATAATGCATATACATTGGCCGACATCTTAAGCTAACTTGGCCATTCTATCCATTTATAGTCTATTCATTATCGGAATTGTAAATATCCGAAAAACTTACTGCAAACATGTGCGACGAGTCACGTTTGAAAATGATCAGGGTTGAAAATCTTGAGTTACTGATCTCGAGTTACGCATCTCGCATTATTGTAGATTCTAGCTTGGCAATTTCATTACTTTCGAACGGATATTATTAAGAATAACTTGGAGAAGAGGGTTAGCTTAATTTGGATTTTTTTGTTTTTTTATTTCAAATAATTAAAAAAAAATGTTTTTTGTTTTATTTTCGATATACATACTGATATAAATTTATTTTATTTGCAGATAATTTGTGTAATCGGGATTGAATGTTAACACAATACACACTCTCACATACACACGCACGTACACATACACACGCGCACACACACAGACGCACACAAAAATTCATGAACCTATCGAGTTGAGTAATAGAGTTTACCCTTCTTTCTTAATGGTTAACGAATACATACACAGTTACATACATATATGGGATATGCATTGCTGTATGTATGAAACTAAAAACAAACGGCACATATTGTATGTAGAATTACGTATAAAATAATATGAGAATACCAACAGCTTAAACATTTAAAAAGTCTACAATTTGAATATATATGTAATGTGGAAAGTACATGCGCACAGATTACTTGGGGCAATGTTTAAACAATAAATGTATATATAAATGTGCACTTATGTGATTATGCGGACAATATATGTATGTATGGATGCATGTATGTAGTTACAAGAGGGCGTCTTCGTTTTCTTTTCATTTCACATTTATTGCATTTCGCAACAGACTGATCTTGATCTTATCAGAATATGTATACGATTTAAAGCAGATATTCTGCTGACTATTTGCAAGGGTGTTTACGACAAAATTGACAACTGTTTTCATGCGCGTTCTGGTCAAACCATCGATGCATGGCTATAGCATCACCACCAATATTTACAGTTTTCAACAGCTTCTTCAAAATCGTACGAATCTTCGTTAATTTCCGCAATATCGCTAGATGAGGGCTCGTCTACAGTCGTACTCTTTGTAGTGCCATTGACCGGCGCAGAAGACTGAGATGGCATCGAAGAGACACTGTCATCGCTTATCGCGCTCGTTATGATCTTTTCGAGAGAATCGCTCTCGTTATTATTATTGCTACCGCTACTCACAGCTGTGGGCGTGTTAACGATAGTCGATTCGGTGACAATAATATCGCTGTTACTGTTACCACCCGCAGTGTTCTCTCCCATTGTTGGTAAGGTCACGTTTGGATTGAAAGGTGAGTCTAAATCTTCAAGTCCGTCGGGAATTGTCAATTTAGCTAATTCTTCCCGTAAGTGTCGATATTGTCGTCGCAAGACCATTGAATTAAACGAAATCGTGCGGCTGTTGCGTTCACTATATTGAGGTTTACTCAGCTCCTCAATCCAATTTTCGATTTGAGTGCAGATTTCATTTCGTTTAAGCCAAAAATGCGTGTGAATAACCTAAAAAACGATTTACTTTAATAATAACAATAAATGAAGAACAAACAATGAGCACGTACATCCTTAAAACATGGACTGGGATTTCGAATCTGCTCCAGCATAGCCCAACGCACGCAGGCCTGATAAATGTTGCTGTTGTATTCACGTGACGAATGAGTGCCGCTTGGTGTACCGCGGCTGCGTTCGAACCCGGGCTCATTAAAGTAAGGCTCAGGCACCAAAATTAAGGATTGTATAGAGACCAATACTTGCAAGAAACTTGATGTTTGCGCGTTCCACTTTTCCTCAGGACGTCCGTGCCACGTATTTAATACGGACAAGCACACCTTGCCGTCGTTGTATAAATTAGGATTAAATCGAACTGAATGACGTCCGGTTGTTTCTAAATTTATTTGCATCGGTTGATTTGGATAGTCAGGCGGAAAGAAAACGTCGAATTCGAAGCAACCGTTAGCGTAAGGTGTATCGGCAGGACCGGTAATAAGAACCTGTCACAAAACATGAATTCCGCATGTAAGGATGCAATTTGATTTGATAGACATACATACCTTCATGACATCTAAACGATCCGTATCACAGCGAACGAAAACTGAACTACTAAATGACAATGGCAAACTAGTGGATAGCGTAACAGCTTCTTGAGCCAGACGTTTAACCCGGGAAGGATGATAGCGATCGCCTGCCAGCCTTACCATTTTTTCAAAATGATGGGAGACCGTAAACCGATAACCACTATTTTCGGCCTCAACAATCATATCATACGTATCAAATTGCAGTTTCTTCATCACTTCTAAATAGCGTTCTTCGACTGATTGGCTTTGCAGAGATCTACCATTGCTCAATAATCTCCCGTCTCTGTCTGCGCTTCTCGAATGTCCTTCCATAGGATCTATGACGTTAGTTGCTTTCTGTACTAAAGCTGTAGTCTCTTGTATGTCAGGGATCAGTAAAGCCAAACCTTCATCATCCCCATCGTCAATGTTAACAGTGACCTGTTGCGTTTGACCTTTAATGTTGGACTTTTTGTTCAGTCTATTCAAAATTGAAAACACACACATAAAACCAAAAAATGCACAAAAGCCAAAAAAATTTGTATACAAAGAGCACGTACTTTAAACGTTTAGCATATGTGTCCACACAAGTTTTCATGTTAACAAGCAGCTCGGCAATCGAAGGAGAACTTTTGCTTGGCTGGGGCTGAAGGAGAGATGTTAGTTGTTGGGAAAGGGACAAAGCTCGCAACAACTGTAGAATGGCCCGATACAACGGAATGTGCCTAGTGATATCAAGAACAGAGTCGTTGCGCAAATAGGAACTTAATGCCGGAATTAAGCAGGACTGCTGTAGTAGCTGAAGAAACTGATTAGGCAACTCGCCGCCCAATTCATTCATCTCTTGGGGCGGCATTATCTCTTCGACTAAGAGAGACGTTGGTATTCGATCGCCTGGATTTACATAACTCGATAGAACCTGCAATCACAACAAGCAAAAATACCCTAAATAAATAACCGACACATAAATTCAAAATACTTTTTAATTGCACTAGAATTCTCTCTCTCTCTTCCTCTTCGGTAAAATAAAATTAATAAAATCCTTCAACAAATATCGGCACATTGCCTCGCATGATGTTGTTGCGGAACTGAACATTGACTAAAACATAATTTAAATAATTTTCTCTTTACATAACAAGGTTAGATATTCAGTTGACCAAATTTCTATCCTCCATAGGATGAAACGAAAATGAGCCATATCTTAAAGAGAGTGAAAATCAAGAAAGGGTCATTCATATACCCACAAAAACATATGAAAAAGTAGAAGGAAATCGTGCATCACGGTCTGCTCATTTTAGTCGTTCGGCAAGAAATCTCGAAAATATCACAATAATGGAATAATGGTTTTGGCAGAAAAATGACAAGATTGGCTATCGAAATGGTATATCTTTTGTTTGATATCTTCAAGATATGAATAAAATATATTTGAAGGTTTTCTTTTGCTTGACATTATGTAACGTCTTTCGCGGGTTTGCATGTTTATAATAAAAAATTATTTTTATATAATTGTAGGACGACGTTATTATCACAGACGGTGCTTGAAAGCGGTTATGATAAAAGCGACTCTCAACCTTCCCGTGGAAACAATGTTAACGAAACAACGAAATAACCCCAGCAAACAAACGAAACTAGGTTATAGAGAACTAAGCTATTTATGGCTACCGCATTATTAATTACGAGTGGCAATTAAAAGAGAATTAGGAAAAATAAAACTGAATCTTTGCGCTAAAGAGAATAGTGACAATAATAATAATAATAATAATAATAATAATAGTAACCAAATAGTAAAAATAATAATAACAATAAAAAGTAATATTCAACGAAACGCTTTTGCCTTTCATTAGTTTTAGAATTCATAACAATAGGCCGAATAAATTATAATAATGCCTATATATAACAACAAATTAAGGTTAATTTCCTCGCCAATTTTGGCCATGGAATATTGAATATTAGACCTTTCCGACATATGAAAATTGTCTAACGGCATTCATACTGTCTTCATATATACAGATTATATAATATTCTATAGTTTTCGGCAGGGGCAGTTTTTTATTTAGTCGGTGAGAAAGAGTGTTCTTTAACGAAACGCTCTCCTGGAAGTAGTTGCAAAGATGGTCAAGCCATTTTCAATAGTGTTTGTGTTTGGAGCAAAACTTACGCTAACTGTCAAATTAAATCAAAATATCTCCAAAATTGTGATCTGTAAGTTAAATACAAGGCTACATGGACAAACGTCAGAGAGGCAGAAAGACAAACATGAATTCTGAGTATAGCAAGCGCCCACATAACTTAATGCATCCACATCAATAACGATGTAGGGTATAATTGCTGTTTACTTTTACGGAAGAAGGGAAATTTTTTGCGTTTGCCCTCTCACTTAACTAAAAATGAAGTGAAATCAGGCGACTATAGCATTTGTAAAGCAGTATAAGTTGAATTTCTGCAAACGTCGCGTAACGCTCGAACAACATTCCTTCGTAAGGGGAAGTTCGCAATTTAAGTCCATTTAAAGCTTGGTCTCCACAGGAAAATGGAAAATTCAAAATATTTTCGTGGTTTTTTTGATACAGGTATCTCTGGCAATAATTTTCTTCTTCCAATGGTGAATACAATAATGCACAAACTTACCTGCAACAAGACTGTAACATGTTCTTCTTCACTCTTTTGTCGAAGCAACGCCTGCTCCACATTCCAAGATTGCGTAGTTGAGCCAGTACCAAATCCAGTTCCTTTAGCCCAATAAATATGGCTTTTATCGTCTGAAGTAGGCAATGAAGCGTCGTCGACATTATTGACGGAATTTTTCAAGCCTCCGTTAGATACCTGAGCGAAAGTGTTTATTAGTGTTGTACGCATTTTCAGGTATGAGTAACTTAATACCTCCGTTTGAGGACTAATTAATTGATAGTTAGGTGATTGATGAGTAAACACACCCAAACAATTCAGCAGTAAATGCATTGCGCCGACTTCAATTACCATACGACGAAGCAACATGCCATCATCGGTGGTTAGTGGGCAGCCATCCAATAATTGCCGAAACACTTCAAATGGCATCGTTGGCAAAGATGGCGCCAAACACAAGCTGTAAATATCATCTTTAAGCCCGCCAAGCGAGGTTAAATACTGTCAACATAAATAACTTGAAATATATATGTGAAACCTACTTCCTTCTCCATCGCCAGTAACGCCTAGAACCAAACGGAGCAGACATTGAGCTTTCAATTTATCACGTAATAGCACATCAGAATACGCAGGTAAACGTAAAAAGAGACCAAACGCCGCTAACGAATGCTGCGGTACGGAAGTGATAACAACATGCTTAGACGTCGGTTCAGTTAGTGAGTCCTCGAGATCTTCATAGATATCGTCGTTGGGTTCCAGTTTTACCCAATCCGTCATTGGAGGACTTTTCTCTTTTTCCGGTATAGGATTTTGCGATTTACGTGCCGCACTATCAGTGTAAACAGTCGGTAAGTATAGAGCCAATAACGATAATCCACCGCGACTAGAAAAACGCTGTAAAGGCGACGACAAAGGCTCCATATTAACTGCCTTTACTTTCGATAAGTCATCATTTTCCTCTGTGTTAGCTTTACTAGTGGGCACCTGTAGCGAAATAAGGTAGGAATCATATAACTAAACTTAGATTTTTTGTTTACAAATAATTTTTTCATACCAACGTTAGGGAAATGCAAGGCGTAGACAACGAATGCCCTTTAGTTTGCAGCGTGGCAAGTAACTGCGAAATTGTTGTGTCACTCGAAATCAATATATCCGGGTAATCCGGATGTATAAGTTGAACGTTGCTAGTCGCACATGAGGAATTCGAGGACGTAAGGAAATCTTCCAGTACCATGAATTCTGTAATAGTAACGATGTAGATAGAAATTATATTCATAAAATCGGGAAAATTATAGTTACTTGAGAGATTAGGAAAGAGTTCTTTATTATCTTTATGAGCAGCTGCTTGGTTCTTTGCGTCCTTGATACGTTTATCTTTAGCAGTGACCCCGGCAGCAACACTCAAAAATTCCATACCATTTTCTAAACCATTAAAGTTGATCGCTATATCTCCGTATGCATCGCTATGTGTCTTCCCACCCTCAAAGTGTTGCTTCAGCAAATCGCCAGTTAATCCACCTGACAATATTGGTGTGCTAATTGCCGTACCTGCGCTTTCACTATGACGCGCTTCTACATTTACCGAGGAAAATTAATTACTATAAATTGTATTTTCGAGCGGCAAATAAATTAATGGCCATCATTAACAAATTTTAAATCAATTTTAATATGTCCGACTCAACATTGAAATCACGATAGCATTCGCGGTCGTTTAGTGCAATCGAAAGACTTGCTCAACCTATTGCTAAATATTGAGCCCGAAAATCAAGCAAATAGTATAACTTTATACATGTCCGACTTTTTCACATATAGCAATACATGTGGCGGATATTACATCGATCGACTTTACTCGAATACGGTAATTTTTTTTTATTTGTATGACGGTTACAATTTTCTTTCCACTTACCAGATACACAGTTTTGCAGAATATCTTGACATTTGCTGTTCGTACTGACAGAGAAGAGCAGATGATGCGTACTTATGCGTTTTGAGGGATGATGATTTACTAAAGCCATTGATACACCGTTTGAAGAAACGGTAGAATTAGCCGTCAAAGGCCCAGATGCTGGTAGTGCGGTCGCGTATGGATCCCTTTTTTGAAGAGGTTGCTTGCTGCGCACCGAAATCAGAATACGTTCATTTTCAAGCAACAGCTGCAAAACGAATTGGCGCGTAAAACCGGATATAGCCACCTTCAAGGACCGATCAATAAAAGGCATACTGGAAATGGGAGGCGGTTGCTGAATGACCTCGATAAGAAGCATAGTCAGTATGTCCTGGTTTTTAGGATGGCAAGTCGTGACGCGTGTAAAGAAATTTATGGTCGCGCGTTCGATACGTATAAATGTTTGTTGCAAGGGCTCCATTGGAGTATTTTGTGCGCCGCCATTATTGGCAAATTCTAGCGAGCGACGATTACAAAGTAATGTCAATAACGATTTCCAAAATATAGAACCTTGCTTCGTCCCAAGCCAATCACGCATATGACCTTCAGCGCAACATTCCGAAAAGAAGTCCAATATTTTAGGAACTAAATGCGATTTTAGCAAAGGCGCTTGATAAGCACTGTCTACATCGATCTGCATACTCTCAATATTATCTTCGGCTACCTTGTCGGCGTCAGTGAGGCAATCATTAAATCCTTGGAAATCAACTGTCGGTGACTCTATAGCTTGTGGTTGTAGTTGTGGTTGTGACTGTTGCTCTATGGCGTTTAATGTTGAACAATATTCATAGAGAGCATAGGCCAAAAGTTTTGGTAAGTCAGAATCCACCAACTGATACACAACATTTGGTGATTGGCACGCTATGGCAATTGTGGCCAAATGTGATGGACGCTGAAGTAATGTCGATAGTCTGTCAACAGAATTGGCAAACCAAACACTACCGCTAGCTTCCTTGCTGTCATCAGTTAAGCCGCTCTTTAGCTGCATTTCGATATCTTCAGTTGTTCTCATTTCGGTTTGTGGTAGTATGACATTCCATTTTTGCAAAAGGCGATCAAAGAGGGGGGGTTTAATAAAACAGAGTGAGCAAATTAAAGTATCGAAAGAAATTTTTAAAGGCTCCTCATTTGCCAAGCAATCAATCCAATACACACAAGCATCAAATATATCGGAAGTTAGATACTCTTGAAGATTCGCTTGACCTTCAGCGTGAACGTGCCACAATATGGAAGCAATGCATTTAATAAAGCCGCTTTGAGGATTATTACAACGTACAGTGTTAGTGCTATAGTTTTGTCTTAGTTTTACTATCCACTCAAGTAATACTTGCACTTTATCCAACGTGTATATATCTTTAGCAGTACAAAGATTGTAAAGTAAATCACAAATGCTGTCGTTAGAAAGTTTGTATGCTGAAAAGGATATAACAGTTTACATATCTAACTAGAGTATATTATCAGATATACAGAACAACGCACCTTGAGGTGTTGTCCCCCAAAGCAACACGTGTATCAAAGATAAACACAAATCGCGACTGTATGCACCTAACTTTAGAAGAACGGTTTCAAGATTTTGGACTGTGGAATTTGGAATCATTGGCATTATATTCATCAGCGAACAACATGCTTCCAGGAACCCGGGATAAGCTGCTGAAGCACCAATCACATCTGCAGCCAATTTTGAATCGGGTGGCGTTAAAGAAGCTGCTGTAAAGCATCGTGATAATATGCGAACCCATCCCACGCTTGTCTTGGCGAAAGTGTCGTCATCAACACTCGATTCAAAATTAAAGTTTGTTGAATTGATTGTGCCAGCGCTACCACTGCTCACCGCAGATCCTGTTGTTGTGGATCCAAATATTGTGTTGCCTAAAACCGCAATTTGAGTAAGACCAATGCTTGGACTATCTTTTGGCCTGTTCATTGACAAACATATGTGCATATAGCAATGGCATCACAATGGAAAAAACGAAATCAATCAATTTCTTACCTGTACAATCTGAGTATCACACTCGTAGCTATTTCAGGTTTGGCCAATTTAAGGCGTATACATGTCATACCGGTTGTTGTAAGAGGCGGACCAACAGGTACGGGTCCCAAGCCGAAATCTCTAGAAATTTCCAAAGCTACTGCCGATGGACATGAAGCTAAAGTAGGAGCATGAGGTTGCAATTGAACCTCGCGTAATAAAATGGCAGTGGGAAGAGTTATCGTTAAATCTGCATGCGACTCGTTGGGATAGAACATGTAACTCCAAGCCGGTGTGCGGGGGCGACGGTGCGTTGCCACTGGATTGGAGATGAGTACATCAGCGGATTGTGCAGTCTCGTTCTCGGCGGAGATTGCACAGAATGGAGCAAAATTGATAAGACCGTCTTTTAAATGACGTTGTGCTTGAGCGCTACCCCCCGAATTTTTCTTAACATTATTATTGCTCGATGTATGAAAGACCATTTTAAGTTTCGTGTCTCTTGTAATATGCTGCATTATTAATGAAATCTATAAAATAACAAAGCTAAAATTGTTACACTACTTCGCTTATCTCGGCGCAAAAACCTCACCAGTCCGGGTTGCATATTAATGAGTGATTTGTTCAAATTTACTAAATTCTTGCAAATGATCTTAATTCCACCTAACTGAGTAAATATTTGCACTGCTGAAGGAACTTCTAATACCTTTGAAATATACCACAATAGTGGCTCCGATAAGTGCAAACGTGGTAATGCATTGCGGTGTTGAATGCCTGAAGCAAATACAATGTAGAAAATGATAGTATTCTTTTTTTTTTGCTTGTTTTATGCTTACTTGATTCAAGGTATTGACATATAGGTGCTACGATCAAGCGAGAATTCGAAACTTTCTCGCATAATGTAATAAGCATATTGAAAACCGCGTCTGCTGTTGTTTGCGGTTCTTCCAGAAAGAAATTCGAATCGGTTGGCTTTACACTATATAAAGCCGATGACACCATTAAAGTGAAAGAGTTGCTTGAACAATGGGACAAAGAACCCAGTAACCGTTTCATAGTTGGAAAATGCCGCAGAACTAAAAAACATAATTTTATATATACATAGCGGTGTGTTTAAAAAAAAAAAAAAGTATATTTACCTGTATCCGCTATGCAAGGTGTCTTAATGCGATGTCCTTCGATATTTAACTGTTCAGCCTTTATTTCATCCGTTTGGCTTTCTGTTGAAAGTTCTTCTTCTTCGGGAATTGTGACGTCCTACAATTCAAAAAGGATGAAATCAAAGTTTTACATAAAGACAAAGATCAAACAAAAAGCTTTTTAAAAGTTACGCTTAATTGACGAGGAAGTTCAGTTTGTATTAATGATGAGCACAGTTTAAGCAAACTGATAATTAGCGAATTGTCGGATATTGATGTATTATGTTTGGCATGATCGGATCCCAAAACATTGGCAAAAAGACTACTAAATGTATTGGAAGCATTGTTAGCATCTGAAATTCTTTGGCACTGTAGTTTGTCACCATTCGAAATGTTGTTGAACACAAGAAAAGCTGTTCGAAAATCTCGATGAAAGAAGAATTTTGAAGACGGGTTTAAGATAACACTTACATACGCACTCAATAATATGCAGCGACACATTCAAATCTGCTTTGTCATTTGGCATTGTTAATAAGTCTCGCACAAGTTGGCTTTGAGCATCAATCGGACCCAGTTGATTGCTGATCGCTCCCCCAGGTTGAATCAATTGAAGAACAACGTGCAATAAGGTATCTTTGAGCTTACGTTTGCACGAAATTACGTCATCATTTGTTTCGCCCTTTCGATGCAACCAATGGAGCAGTTCATGAAGGTGTTTGCATATTGTTGGTCCTGCCTAAAATGCAAACAGATATGTACAGAGCGTCCAAGAACATATCACCACTGGTTGTAGCTTACACAACGGTTTGTAATGATAGCCGAACTCATTCCATAACCAGAAAAGAAACGAAGAAGCATTTTTTCAAAATTTTCATCATTGATGATAACCTCATTGATGCGCGTTGTGTCGGCCACCTCTTCTTCTCCAATAAATTGGGAATTGCATGCCAACAACAGACATTGAAAACCTAAGCACCAGGTACGCAACTTTACATCATTATGCCAAGCTAAAGCAAGCAATAACCCTTGTACGGCATTCGCACCGAATGGTATCTTTGGTACATCAGCATTTGTAATGCCCGTATTAAACGATTTATCAGCCAATTCACCGTTTAGTGTCAGCCACATTTGCAATACTTGTTCCAAATGAACCCATGTCTCCTAAAAAAAAAGTTCAATCAACATTTTGATAGTTTCTAAAAATTGGCCAAAAAATGAACACATACTTGCAAATGCAAATCAGATAATATGCAATCAAAGACATTCTTAAACATATTGTATGTATTTAGGCCGCAATTGTATTCAGGCCCTGACCAAATATTGGTGAGATATTCCGGCCAAACAGTCGCCTCTGCCGCGTTTGTAATAACATCATTCGTCATGATTTGTGGCAACGAAGAGAACATATCCAAAGACGATACTACGGTTATGCGACGTAAATCCATTTCCACATGTAAATTTAGACCAATATCTAAACGGGCATCCATTGCGCCAGATAATGACTTGCAGAAAAAATTAAAAGTATTCTTATTGTTCGAGTTTTCTTTCCTCGCAACCGGTTTACTCCGCTCTGTAATGTCAATATCATTTAGTATCTCATCGAACTCTGTGTCTTCACATTCAATCAATGATGGTAAGTACGGATACTTCACTCCGTCGGTATATTGTACATCGTTGCTGTTGATTTGGCTTGAACTCAATGGTTGCGATAAGTAGGGAGCTAAAATACTCTTTATATAGGTTTTTTATATGATTTATTAGTTGTATGGCGACTTACATGTGTAGTCCGCGAATAAATCCTTGGTCTCTTGGATTCCTTCCATAGGACGGACGCCATCATTTGTGGGTGTGGTGTCGTTATCTTTAAAGTGTTTGTCAGCGTCCAAGAGATCCTGTGTAGAATAAGTTTCTAGTTAAAAATTATGGACTAAAAATTAATAGTTATGAAAGCAAACCTGCAACAAGCAGGTTATGGCGTGAACAGCCCAGGGTTGATGTTGATCATTCCAGACAGCCAGACGTATTAATTGCTCCAGTTGATTAATGGTTATAATTTTCGAAAGTTGAACCGCTGGACGACACGCCGACACCAGGCGAGCAATTACCTAATTATTATTTCACAAAAATAAAATAAAAAAAGTACACAATTTAATAAATTAAATATATCTTACGCACTTTGCTAGTGAGTAAGAACTGATCCATGTTGCAAGTAAAATCCATTTCAAGCAATAAAGCCACAAGACCGCGAATAACAATTAAAATGTTATTTAATCGTATTGTTTTTAATCCTTTGTCGAAATTATTTTCACACTCTTGAATGGTATCTTTGTTTAGTTTAGGTAGGAGAACATTTCTATTGGACTTATTTGCCGGCTTCGGTTTTCCAGTAAGTTCCATAAAAATTCCTGGATGCTATATAATTGGAATGAAATTGTTAAGTATTGCCCATCTTTATTTATGATACAATCTTCTCTGTACCTCATTTTGTATCATATAGATTTTTTTTCCCCAATCAGTGTAAGGTTGAAGGCTATATTTACTTTGCTGCACTATTCTCTTTTTAAAACATCGCAGTTGTTTGCCACCACCGTTAGACGATTGTGTTCGAGGCTTTGAAAATTCTGAATCACAACTCATGAATTCCCAACGGTTTACAGCTAGAATTACAAAAATTAGTGTTTCTTCTTAAGCATGCTAACATTTATACATTTATCCTTGCGATCGTTGCTATCATCCAGGCATACCGAGAGAAATAGTAATAGCCACGAAATTAATTGTAAATCAGATTTTGACCATAAACCGCCGCTGGATGACTCATTATTAACTGGATATAAACCGACTTCAGATGCTTCTTGATAGTGAGGCGAAATAGGTGCCAATAATTTAGCTAACGTTTTTAGTATCGCATCTATAACTATTGATCGACACGTTCCCATAGCGATGCTCCGTCTGCCCAGATACGTCAACATAAAAAATATCCTAAGCAGAATCAAAAACAATTAGTTATTTAGATACGAATAGTAAAACAGTGAATGTAGAACTAAATAGAAATTACATACCGATCTTGAGGGAAAATTTTCGTATTTTGGGAAGAAAATAATTTGCAAAAAATATCTGCGAGGAAGTCCCCCCACCAGTTTTGAAAACAACACGTTCGTACCAATAAGGAGCATGTAGCTAATTGTATATGGGCATCACCGTACACGACCAAGGTATCAAAGAGCATATTAGCCACTTCCATAGTAAAATATTGATGTAATGACGTCATATCTTTAAAATTGTACTCGATTGAAAAGTTAAGTAACATTTCGACCAGAGTTTGCCCAAGTACTCGTAATTTATCTCGTGAAGCTACCTGCAAAGCCTGCATTGTGGAAGTGGGCGGTATAGGAGATGCTATCTGCAAGGAAACCTCTAGGCGATTGATTACATTTTGAATTACGTAAATTTGATGCTGCAACATGATACATTCCTATTATATAATAGATGATGAAAAACTTCACTGGACGTATTTATTAAACCTATTGCAATTAAACAAACCTCATAGATGCAGGTGATTTTGCTATTATCCAATATAGTAACATCATCGTCACGTTGCTTGTTAATAAAAGCTTGCATGTGAGCGGCGTTTGTCATTTCAGAGTTAAGCAAAGGCGTCAATAAATCTAAAAGTTTGCAACTTGCTAAGCTATAGCGGCAGTGAACATCTTCATAAAGTGAGGTAAGGGCCTTTATTTGAGCCTGTATATTTTGTGGCGGATATTTCATATAATTTAGCAGAGGGTCAGCGTAACCGTCCGATTCTAAAACTATTACATGTCCAAAAAAAGAACCGATGGGTATTTTGCACTTAGTTGAGGACATGCCAATGCGTCCCATAATTGTGATTTTCATATATCTACATATAGGCGGTGGCTGTAGATCACTGAGTACCAAAGTTTTAGTACCAATGTCTGGAGCCACAACTAAGCGAACACTGTCAGTCTCTTCATCAAAGCACCAAATGTCAATATGAAGCGAAGCCAAATCATCACAAGATGGTATAAAAAGATCCGTTAATAGGACAGGTGAACCAAAATCGAGTACAACGTAGCGACGTGCGCCTGAATGCATCCGATCTATGATTACCATCTGCTTTGGCGGTGGGGTTAACAGTTTATGCCACGCGAAAACATTGTTACAGTTGTTATTTGAATTATCGCCGTTGGGCACACCGTTCGAGTCTACAGGTTGAATTGGATCAAGTTTGTTACCATCGCTAGTGTTCGCGCCACTTGGCATAACATTTGTGTTCGTTTGTTTGCCGCCTTCATAGATAAATTTAATTTTTGGCAAGTTGTTGGTGTATTTAGTTTTAATTTTTTCCTCCGGTGCACTATTCGACGATTCTGTGCCGCTGATTAGTGTCACATCTACGGCTAAGAGGTCCAAAAGTTAAAGTAAGTCATATATTAAGTATAAAATGATTTGATATATATATATATATATATATTATGTTCGTTCACTTACGACCAATGCCATTCGGCTTTAGTTCGACTTTTTCCAATTCCATTTTCTTCGATTTATCCCACTTGAGTTTTTCCACAAGTTTATTAACATTATTTTTTACGTTATTCAATAGATCGTTTACCTGTAATTCAAATCCAAAAGGAAAATATTAGACGTTTAGATATACTGTGTACTTATACTGTATAGTATTACTTCTTCTGTATTAGATAAATCCACCAAGTTCGAGAGCATCGGCGCTGCAACCAAATCTTCCATATTTATATTGGAGGAACTATTCGCAGATACAGTATCCATATTATCTATTCGGGTAGCTTCTGACGATGCCGTGCAAGTGAAATGCAATTGCTCTACCTCAAGCAAGCCCCGCAATTGATTGCTCACACTTTTGCACCTAATTAATTGTGGAAAAGTGCGCAAGTCAACGCCATCTACAATATATAATATGTATGTAAACAGAAGATCCTTTCTTTAATATCTTTATCTTACCGATCGAAGAAAGTTTTTTTAAATCAATTCCGCCTGCATGAAAAACTCCAGCATTGGTTCGTATAATTGTGGTTAGAATCGATGAAAAATTTACATTGTTTTTATTGACATTTGTCAGATCGTAATCAAATATTTCCGGTTCAAAAGGAAAGCCGTAAAGACCAAATCTGTAATGAAGCGTTCACGTGCAGTAATCGCAAGCAACATATTGTCGAGATTCACTAACCTAGTTCCTAGAAGAGCTCCGTAGGGATCCCAGCGCTTATTCATTTCTTGAGAGATTTCAGTCAGGAGTTTAATGCAAAGTTCAGGAATACCGTGATAACATTTTAGTGTTGACGTAACCCAAGTTAACGTTGCGTACCAAGACACTACACTAGCATACCTAGCCAAAGGTAGTTCGTTAAAAGTATTCGCAATAGCGTCTCTCATGGCTACGTCTAAGGTGGTGTGAGCTTGAATTTCAGTAGGAAGGTTACAGATACCACTAAAACAAAATAGGAAAACATTTTTAGATCGTAAATTTGATGGAATTTCGCGCTTAACGCTTACTCAGTAAGTAATACAACTAATTTCAGACATTTATGAGCCAGACTTCTATCACCGCGTATAATACATTGGCGTAATGTATCCTCCAAATACTTCTCTGTCAGGCATATGCACTCGAATTGCTGGGCTAAGAGATCTGTGTAATTTGCTGCGGTTTGTTTAGTAATTTGCGTCTTGATGCGTTCCGATTTTGGAGAACGATAGCGTTTCAGACGAATGCAACAAATCCAAATGAGAATGTCCAAAGACAGGTTCTTGGCCAGATTTGAGGATTGTTCTTCGCTGACAATTTTAAATAAATTTTCCAGCAACTGATTACTTTCTAGCATTGCAATGCGTTGTAAACGCTCGTTTGGAATTTTATTTTGCAACTTAACACCGCGCACGTAAATGGAGATTTCGTGTAACCAATCGCAACCTAAAAGTAAAGCAACGACAACAAAGCGAACATAAAGTTGTTATCGGTGAACTGAAGGGAATAGGTGCAAGCAGAATGACGTGGTTTAGCTTATCATACCTATGTAAAAGTCATAACGAGCTTGTTTAGATGAGGTATTCGTAGGAAATGAAGTGGCAGTGGTGCTGGTTGTGGTGGTAGTTGTGGCAGAGAAAGAAGTGGTGGAGCTTGGATTGACCTTGGTGGTATTATTGGATTGATTTTTAAAAACAAAACAATGTGATGCTGATGATAAATTATTAGCAAATGAAGATGACAATAAGCGCATAATGCCACCCTTGCGAACAGGTACTGAAAATGCAATAATTATCAACCACATATGAAATGTGCGAACATAAAGCATGTACATTTTAAACATTCAAACCGATTAGCCCCACATGAAGGCGGGCAAACATACTTACCTCGATTTTTTGACGGCACCTCTTTTGACGGATCTGCCATGGTTTTGATATGCAACAAGAAGTTGCGTGTGCGTGTTTTGAACAACTTAGGTGATGTTAATGTCACAGTTCCACTCTGCTCACCTAGATCCATACATGACGACAACTCCATAGGTCCGGCCAAGATCTCTGCGTTATGAGTTTGCAAGTATTCTTCATTCAAAACGGGATTCTCATTGGTTCCTGCAAAGTTGAAAAAAAAAATGGAAATAAATAAAATATTAAATTCCAGTTAAAACGAATTACACACCGTCCAAATTTCCCAGAGGAGCGTCGGCATTTTCATCTTCCATTAATTGATGTTTAAAACTGGAATGTTGTCCTTTCATGCGATACCCGAATCCACTCGTATTCTGTTTGAGAAGAGTTACTTGTATGGCTGCCGGGTTATTACACTGTTGATAGAGGGTAAATTTTAAATCAATGTGGCCCAAACTAACTGGCTGCAGAAGATTCAATTCGATGATGTGTTCATCCCATGTGGTTCTGTAAACATATATATTTCAAGCAATAATAGCAAAAATTTATCTTTTCGTAAAATATTAAAACTTTTTCATTACGTATCATTGTGTAGACGCCAAGTCTTCGTGAATTGTGTATCCTCTCCGCGCATATGTTGTGTTTGCTTGCGCTGTTTTTGCGCCTGTACTAAATCATTCCAACAACTGGGAACTTCAGCCGCGTACATAGTAAGGTTTTCATCAAAGAGCGTAAGGGAATATAAAGTACGGAGATCGTCTAGATTTAAGTTTCCAGTTCGATAAGCCAAAAGATTTGTGGCAGCAGCATTCATAGATGACGATGACGGAGACGGCGATGACTGCACCGTACTAGAATGCGCATTCGACCCTGAAGGAGTGCAATCTACCTTAATACTAGTGACGTTATGGAGATGAGTCTGCGACTCATTAGATAGTTCATTTTGCTGTTGATGCAACGATTGCTTTTTGCCACCATCGGTTACCGATAATTCCCCGCACTCCAGGGATTTACATTCCTGTACTCCAATTTTTACATTGTTTTCGTCATCGGCATCAAGCATTTCATCACCAGATTCGTTATCAGCGTCATTAAGGGAGTAGAATATTAGAGTTCCACGACGAGTGCAGCAGCACAATCGTTCTAAGCTTCGGCAATAAGCGACAGCAATAAAGTGTTGTTCTTGTTCCTTAATTGTGGTAATGCATTGGAAATCTTGTAATGAATAAATTTCGATAGTGCCATCTAAACATACAACGCACAAAGCGCCATGTGTTTGACACACAACTGGATTTCCCGTTGATTCAACCGCGTTCAGTAGAGGAAAATTGGGCAACACGCATAATTGTTGGGGACATTTGGATCGACTGAACGAGAGAGCGTTTTTATGTTCATTGGGTATAATTCCATCAAGACAGTCGAACAGAAGAAGTTGACAACCTATTGTTGAACAACCAATTTGATCTTGGCATTTATCATCCTCCATTTGATAGTCGTCGTTGTCGTTTTCAACGTTTGCCATTATAATTTTGTTTGTGCCCTCTTTGGGAGCCTTCATTTTCACAAGTTTGACCAACAACTGATTGCAAAATCCATTGGTTGGCATTATTTCGTCAATCTCTACTAGGTCCTGTTGCCTTCCGAAGGTTTCATCGTCAGTTAAGGCATTCATTCGTTTAAGTATGGTACAACTTTCTACTATACAATCAATTTCATCATTCACTACCAACTTAGAAGCATTAGTGTCCATACTAGAATGGTTGCCGTTATTTTGATTGTTGTTATTCACCGAAACATAATTATTCTTTTGCTTGCTGGCGGACATACTTTCCATCAACTTCTTCTTGATGTACGAAACCTCCATTTCGGTATCATCGGAAGGTATACTGCTACCGCCACCCCCTCCTCCGCCAGAGACAGAGGTGTCAGCAGTGTTCTCAATTAAATTGAAAACCGTCAATTCGCAAAAGTGATTTATTTTTTTAAAGTTCTCCTCAAAATCGATGTATTCGATCGCTGCATCAGATTTATCACCAGATGCCCCTGCGCCTGTATTTGTTTTTTTTGACATGGGAACAAAGCCATTACTATCGAAACTGTCGGCATATTTCTCGAACATCGTAGAAGTATGTGATTTATTATCATCGCGATTTTCGCCTACAGTGCCATCACCCCCTGAAATCAAAAATGAAAATCACTACAGTTTACTATCGCATACGAAGCGTTTCACTAACGTTTGCTGCTGTTACCTCCAATACCGCTACCTGTAACTGATTTTTGATTATTCGGCTCAGTAATAACACCATCGCCGCTTCCTACGGTCTCTGTAGAACGTTCGCTCTCCACTATATTTAAGACTACCATTCGCAACAGATGTTCACCTGACGTATGCCGAGTGCTTAAACCAAGAACTAATTTAGATCCAACCACGCCTGCTCGCATAGTTGAAGTCGACGTACATGGTGTAATTGGAGTTGCATTAGAAACATTCACACCTCCCCCTCCGTTTCCTGTCAAATTTTGAGCTGCACTCATAGCATAGAGCCGACCTTGCGCCCTTGCATTGGGCAGGACACAAATAGCTGTAACACGCACCCATTCAAAATTATTTTCGCACTCTTCAATATTTGAATTTCCCGAACTGCCTATAATGTCTTTCATCAGCGTAGCAATATTGAAGCAATGCATTTGTTTCAAATGACGTTCAATGCTCCAAATTGTAACGTCACCCGTGTGCGAGCAACTAGTGCATAAAACGTTTGCATAATCGCTGTTAGATATGACATCAAACCCAAGAATTCCCGGTGTCCTAACTGCGGGATTAGTAGCGTAGGTAACAGATAATGGAACGTTTTGCGTGTATTCGCCCTTGACAAACGGACACATGGGGGAATGCCGCTCGTGTTCGCTCCATGGTTCATCGGTTTTCTCCCAGCAAACAAGACATACGTTACATGTAAAACACATGGCACGATCCTCTCCAGATGATGAAGGTTGATGGTAAAATCCCGCCTGAGCCATCTGATCTGGTAAAGCCCATTTATAATCCATATGTGGCCACTTTTCAAATGTTTGCCTACGTACTGCTTCTGAGTGCATTAATACACGTTGAATATTATTACAATGCCAATTTATGTCCGGAATGCGCGATCCAACTAACAGGTCTGTTAGACGCTCATTAATCGCAGATGCTATAGCTAAAACGGGTATGTGTCGTTCAAGCCGCTTCAATATAATAACCACGTTGTTAGCTACCAGTTTTAGACTTGAATAGGGCACTTCCATACATATCGCATTCCACTGTAACGTAAAGTCAATTTTATGTACATATTCCTTATACTAAAATATAGAAAAATGTTCCGTACCCTCTGTGCTTTGATTCCCTTCTTCGCATTAGTCTGTGCATTCTTGATTTTCTCCATTAACTCATTGCTTACATCATTAGGACATTCCAAGCCCTCATGCTCTAGGTCTTTTAGACATGCCTGAAATATTATTGCCTCCGAGAGCAACATCTCGAGCCGAACAATATCATCATTCTGAGTAATGGGTGATTGCAATATTGTGTCAAGCAATAACACCCCATTGTAGTCGCCACGGAACCCCACATTCTGTCCATCCGTTATGAGGATCTTTTCTTGAAGCGGCATAAAACGCCCATAGAGCTTACAGTCATTCTCTGAAAAAAGAAAAAAAAACGCAAATATAAAGAGTACATAACATAGCTCCTGCGCAGCTGACGAAAAAGGACTGTAGTGATTGATACAAAAAGCTTTTGTTGGCTATTTGATGAAAATTTTCTACCTAATATTTACGTACAGACTATTTCGACATCTTAAGGGAAGAAGTTCGCCAAAATTGCGAGTGAATGTTCGAATTGGAGTATGTAGAGAAAATAAACCATGATCCCACATTGCACTACAAAAATTCTATCCTCTTTACACACAAGGCAAACACAATACAAATGCATATTAATTACGGTAAACGCACATAATGAAATGTATACTGATAAAATTATGACTCACACATACGCAAAAAAAAAAAAAAAAAGAAGAAGCAAAAATAGCACAGCAAAAACTGTATTATTCAATCAATCACAAAAAATGTCTGATTTACCGTTTGCTAATTGATATGATTGCAAAATGACTCCAGAGTGAACATCGAGAACTTTCACTTGGCTGCTACTGTCAAAGACAAGTATCACGTTTAAATGTGGATGATATACTATATTGCGTGTTTCGATCGGTATTTCATGAACTTCTCGACTGGAAGCTGAATTTGCAGAAGATGCGTTAGACGAGATGCCCCGGCCAGTGTTAAATTCCGAAGTTCCTACTTCTAAGTAGCCGTCCTGCTTCAACACTCGTTGCTCTGCGGCCATGTTTACATTGGTTGAAAAATTAAAAGTTCTGCTCTTGGTCTTTACCTCCTAAATAATTTTATGGAAAGTCTTCGCAAAATCACACAAGAAAATTATTTGTTTTTAGTCACTTTTTCTGCCCTTTTAATATAATGCACCGTATTGCCATTACTAAAAATTGTCTATTACTAATTTGCAACAACAACCACACACAGCACTAGTGGCAACTATATCATAATCTCAAAGCTGAAGTCATCAACTCTATCGTTCTACATGAAACAAAATTAAAAAGAAATTTTCCCTTCTTGACTCGCAATACTTTTCAAACTGTCTGTATTAAAAAAGTGTCGCAATTTTCGAACTTTTTCTATTCTATTGTCGTATAATCTTGCAAGAATATCCTACTCTGAGCAGAATTTAAGCAAAGAAATCTTCTCCTCTAACTTGAAAGCAATATATGAAAAGGATTTCTACATTTAAATGATTGCCTTACAACAGATACACAGAGTTTAACCGTTGAATGCACTAATCTTATATCATTTGGATTCAACTCTTTATTAGGTCTGCTCTTAATCGTTTAAACGTTCACCCCATCAGAGGAATTACGGTTTTTAATTTTATAAGCAGGAGACATTAAACAATACTGGAATTCATTTCCCTATCATCTTTTTCATGTTTTGAGAGTCACAGATAGTCAATTAACGACTTCTAATCTGCAAAAGTATTATTCTTATTTGATGGCAATACTGTTATCTTATTTCTTCATTCACCTGTCTTTCGACAGAGATATGAAGTTCCTTTTTATTTCATCAAAAGTCTCTACTTTCAGATACTTTGGCAGCCATGTTTGAAATTTTCCTCGTATTGTTTGTAAACAAAGAAAGTCCCGAAACGCAAAATTAATTGGATTTATTTATTGGCTTGGACCATCTTAACTCAAAATCCACCAAAAAAAAAGAGTAATGAATAAGAACTACATGCAATTGACCAGCAATTGGAGCAGAAGTGGTGGATGTGACTTTCATGAAGCTTTCCTACTTCAAACTGCGGACCCGGATATATTCATCAAGTAAAAATTGATTTAAGCAAACAATTAATGATAGTTAATTTATTACATTTGTAAACTTGGTGGTTGGGGGGTTCAAGGGCAGAGAAAGGCTTAAGAAAGTTGCCAAAGCGTTTCGATGTAATTACTCAAGTAATGATAATGTTTTAAAATTACTGCAGGCCACCACTTGATGAGCTTTTGGATGAAAACAGGGCGATATTGCTCTCTAACCCGAAATTAGAAGAAGAAAAATGTGAACTCTGCGCGCAGCTTTTTCCACATTACAAAATTCAAGCCTTCAACTTGGTATGCAATGTGCCCAAGATAGAAATTTTCCAAGGTCCCTTAAAAGAGTACAAGGAAACCGCCTATGGCTTGTTAATAAACGAAGCAGACGATGAAGCGGAGAGTCATAACAATTTAGAACTCCACTGCTGTAGATATGACGTAGAAGTCGACAAATCTGGTGTCACCGAAATAACAATAAGGGTATGAAATGAAATTCTCGTATTCTCGCTTGTTATTAAATTAAGTACGTTATTGTCATTACTTAGTTTCTAACAGCGCTTCCCGAGGTGTGTATTTTTGGTATTTGCATACAAATTGCGCCCAATCCCAATGGCATAACTTCTTTAATTCCGCATACCGTTGGGAGAATTAATGTTGAAAATGTGCAAAGCATGCTTGCAAATAGTGCGCGAAAGACTACAGCGCCTGCTGAGAAATATAAAAAATTTTTGGAGGCAATAATTAAATCGGGCAACAGTTCGGCAGCAAAAAGCTCTGCATTTGTTAATCATAACTTTAAAGCACTTAACCAGCATGATGAGTCAGAAGGGACAGTAGCCCAAACAAATTTGAATAACGATAAAATTGAATTTGAAATGACTAGATATTTAATGGACCATATAGATCTGCGCTTTAAGGAATTTGAAAGCGTTATTCAGCAACGCGTTAACGAGATCGAACAACGACAGTCCGCCAAGTTGGATAGAATCTTGAATATGCTCGAAAAACAGCAGAAACGTGATTAGTTTAACAAACTTAATGACTGGACGTTTCTAACGTCAAAGCGTTACGTTTTTGAAAACCATTTGAAATATAATTTGTACAATTTTATTATTTTTTTTAACTGTAATATGAAAATTGACCTTGTGAAGTTATATTTGTGGTCAATTTTTAACTAACTTTCAATCTCAATCGGAATCCGAATCGCTGTTGCTGTCGTCTTTTGTACGTTTTGCATTTGGTGGATCATAAAAATGCAATTGCTTACGCCATATCTTTACTAAACCATCGAAAGCGCGGCGACTATATTTTCCATATTTGTCCGGTGTTTTAGGGTGATCGCGCGTGCGTTCCAATCTAAGAGAATACAATATATTATTTTTTCTCCCCTTGAAAGTAAAGATCTTTTACAAATCAAGCAAAGATGCGAAACTTCGTAGAATCAGAAACCTGTGATTTGAGATAAGTTTTCCTAGTGTATATAGGCGTTGCTCGCATAATTTGCCACTAATTAGAGTCTTAAATTTGTTTCTCGACGCAAACTTGAGAACTTAAGAGCATTTATGCTATAAAAGCCTTATTTGTTCTGTAATGTGAGAAGCGATTGTTGTTGAGAACTTAAGAAGAGGTTCATATAATAATTTAACTGATATTTTTAATTTGGACAATGAACAAGTTTTGCAAAGTAACTTTTTAATTACTTACTGGTCAGAGCGCAACAATTTTAGGTGAGAAGCGAATTTGTCAAAAAAAAAAATCAATAAAATAATAACCTGTGCTAAGCATGTCCTTCGGTTATGTATTAAGAGATTGTATCAGAAAGAATTAGCATAAATATTACGGATATATTGACAGGCCAGGTAGGCTAAATATTGCTAACGAATTCTCTAAAGGAATGCAACTTTCTAATAGACTATACTATACCTGGGTACAAGTTGAATATAACGTTCATAAGCTTCTGTATTTTTGCCATAATCGATTTGCTTCTGACGTCTGGACAAAATCGCTGTATCGGTTTCGGTCTTATGAGGTTTAGTTTCTACACAACTGTTACGACGTGAGCGTTTCTCTGCACGTACTTTTGGATGATGCCTTTCGTTACAACTGTCATTGCTGTTTGGGCTGCTTGGGCTGCTGGAGCGATCTTCACGTGGACGACGTCTTTTAAACGAAATTTTTAGTTTATCCTCTTGAATATGGCGCTCAAACTTTTCTTCATTGGCGTCATCAAGAAACTTAAAAGATAGATTGCGCCGCTTATCATTCGTATCATATGCACTATTACACTGAAAATATTCCTTTGAAGTGGGACTGATAGCTTCGAAGAATATACTCTTCTAATAAAACTTACGCATTCTTCACTTAATTTTGCCCAAGAATCGTGTTTTTTTGATACTGTGTTCTCCGCAGACATTTTTCATTTTATATTATTATTGACACTTAGGGGTAACACACATAAAGTCTTTGTCCGCTTCACTCGCTTATGACACCGCACAAATATTTGGCGCATAAAAAATCGCGCTCGCCTAACTTACCATATCGTTTGAATGTGTAAATGAGAAAAAGCGACCCGTCCTTCGTCTTTCGTTTTCCATGGACACACAAAAGATTAGTAGGCAGATATTTCAAGTAAGGCCAACAAAATAACAGTAGTAGTAGTTGTTATTATTGAATAACTAAATATACCCGACCATAAATAACTGCTGGTTTTTTTATTGAGACTCAGGCGAAATCGCATGTTATCGCCGTGCCCTATACCTTTTGAGAAGAAACAGAAGGCGAATTTAAATAAACAAAAAGGTGAAAATGTTGCTCCAATAATAGTAAATAAATAGCATCTTATTTATGTATAATCTCGTGACTTTTATTATTTGATGCGTCTGGCGAAAAAATCGAAGAAAGTTTTTGTGTTCCACAGAAAGCCAACGCTAGCTAGCTAGCTAGCTTATTAAACAATTTTGGACCATTTCTTATTTAATTGATAATTTTGAATGGTTTTTTTAAAAACGATCTGTATGCATGTGTGGAAGATTTATAGATATCTGCGAATTCATATAATTTAAAAAAGAGCTTTTATATTTTTTATATATTTTGAAATTTAACTTTTAGAGTTAATGATTACTGAAAATTACCGACTAACACATTCCTAGTCTTCAGTGTATTCGAAAGGCTCTGGAGGTTCGGGTTCTTTCAGATCATCATTCTTAGGTCCGTACGCTGCCACAGGTTCCACTAACTCTTGATCAGTTTTACCAGTATGTTGCATTACAATGATGCCTCCTATAGTGACATCTTTTAGAGGCATGTAAGTTTGATTTTCAGCTACACTTATGACTTTTAACTGCTGTCGCACAACTCGAGCCGGATTTTGCAATATTTCAAAATTCGGTTCGGGCTCCTTTTTATCCTTCTTGTCTTTGTCAGTGGCGGAGTCTTTGTCCTCTTCTTGCTTTTTATCATCTTTTTTCTTTTTCTCATCAACCTTTTCATCAGTTTTCGGCTTTTCTTCGTCCTTCTTCGCTGTCGCAGTCGAATCCTTATTATCCTCATCCACTTCCATTTTTTCATCCTCTTTCTTGTCTGCCGTCTCGCGACGTTTTTGACGCGCTGCGATCGAGAGCACGGCAGTTGCTACCTTTTCTCTTTCCTCCGATTTCTTTTCTTCCAAAGGAGCCGGATAAGCATATAACGAAGGCTTTGCGGCCGATTTAAATTCCATTTTTGGCATTTTAAGGTCAGAGTTAAGAGCAATTATACATGTCGGTGTAAAAGCCAAGGATAGAGCATGAGCCAGGGGAAACCAATACCAGTATTGTGTGAACACTAACATACCGACTACTGCTTGGAGATTAGTGTGGCCCGTGCGGGATTGCAAAGATAAAGTACAATTACGTCCACCAGCATCGATTATGCCTTGAGCTAAAATAGCGCCATATTTTGCCATTACATCCTCGTGTTTGTTTATAATTACCTCGGCATATAATTGACGGAAGAAGCTAGTCTTAGCGCAGGTTTGATCTGTATGTTGAATTAATATCATGGCCGACGCTATCAACGCACCTTGACGGACAAAGTTAACCGGATCAAATTTGACCATGGGTTCTAACAGGGCGATTGCTTCGCGCAAACCCGTGCCAGCACATGCTATACCCAAAGCCATAGCAGCACCGTAACGTACATGAGGATTGTACGATTCTGCTAGCAAACTAACCACCGATGGACATTGCTCAGGAGTACGAAATAATATAAAACCGATTGCTGTAACGGCTGCACGTCGAACATCGTCGTTCACATCGGAAACAGCCACATGAAGTAGTTTTCGAATCGCTTTATTGCTCCCAGTACCATTATAAGCCATAGCAATTGTATACATGCCAGACCGACGTAAAACTGGATCTTTGTCCGTAGAAAGGCTGGTAACTAAAGGATCCGATTCCTCTAAGCGCGCAAACATGGTTAAAGAAATACCTACAGCTAGCCCACGTAAAATTTTTTCGTGTTGAGTTTCTTGTGCATAAGACACCATATCTTCAATTGCTTGGGCATTTTTTGAGCCCAACATGACCATTCCCATAGCTATGCCAGCAGCTTCACCCGTAACAGCGTCGTCTTGATAAAGATTGAATTTCAATTGCTCATATAAATCTTGACGATGTGTACCCATTGCAGCCAGGCCTAGCCCTAAACAACCGCCATGGCGCACGTTCTCATTCTGAGCATCCTTCAGCTGTTGGAGAAGGTAATCGATTATATTAGCTCCATGATTGGCATGTATTAGTCCTAAGGCATATAAACCACCGCCCTCGGAATAACCAGAACTAGGGCCCGTCTCCTTAGGCAGGTAACTTTGCATCAAGGCTAAAGAATCCTTTTCATGGCCACGATGTATGACACCTAAAGAAGCAGTGGCTGTCAATTTGGCCCAATTGGTAGCGCGAGCCAACCAATCCAAGTTATCTCGTAGGAATTGGTCAGATGTAGTACCACTGTGCATGAAGCCATTGGCAATGACTGTTGCTGTATGACATATTGAAACCCTTACGGCCTCTTTAGTACTGCGCAGGATTTGCAAATCTGCATGATTGCTGCGTATAAGGAATTGTAACTGCAAATCGATCGTCACCTCGCCGGCAAGAATGGAAATTAATTTTTCGATATTTTTTTGATGAGCTTTTTCTGAATCATTTAAAGACTCTACAGATCGCTCTATTTTTACGTCACCTATTTCATACCACATAAAAGAATAAAGATAACAAGTTTTGAATATCTATTGGACAGAAACTAACCTTCAGCGTCTACAGTTTTAGAATTTTCCGCTTCTTTAGCTTTCTCCTCGTCTGTCTTTGATGAGGGCGCATTGGTACCTTGAGGTTTAAACGTACTCGGCAAAGCTGTAGGTATGGGAGCAGTTTCCTTCAGAGCTTGCAAAACGTTACCTAGAAACTCTTGGGTGGCCGATTCGTACAAATCAAAGGCAATCTGATAAGCCATTAGATTACTAGCATCTTGAGTTGATCTAGTAAGTTTGTCCAAGACTTCTGCTACTGCCAAAGGATCTTCCAGGAAAATCAGACATTGGCACATATTTACATAATCTGGTACGCCCAAGTCACGATACAGGCCAACTAAGCAACGCAGAACCTCATTACGAAATCCTCGATTTTGAATTAAAGACATTGTCACATTGTAAGCATATGCCAGCATACCAGCAACGTCGTCTGATTTCATAATAGATTTTTCAAAAATATCCATACGACGAGTCTCCAGAGCAATACCTAAAGCCTGACGATATTGGCCATCTTCTAAGCAACGCTGAATCATACGATTAACAATGCCTTCTAATCGAGAATCAACCGGCTTTGCATCCTTAGGATTTTCAATAGCAGCCACACGCTGAGCTATATAAAAGTCGATGCATTTGGCTATAATAGTCTCCGTATATTCATTACGAGCATTAACATCAAAAAGTTCTCCTGCACCCAAAGCGTAAGTCAAGGCGTCCTCAAACGAACCCAAATGATAAAAAACTTTTGAAGCCACCATGCCAGCCAATTTATGTTCAGGAAATGTGCGATCTTCATGTAACATTTCTATCTTCTCAATAGACTCAGATATTTCCGGCCAAAACTCATCGACAATATGGTCCAGCTTCTTCAAAGCAAATACCTTCAAATCGGACATTGGCTCATCGAGCAACGATATAATCCCTCCTGCGGAAGTTAAACTCATTTTTGCTCTTAAATCACTTCCCTGTGAAGGCAAAAAAACCTTAGTAACAAACAAACAAATTTAAAAAAAAAGCAAATTTATCAAACTAACCTTAATTTATATGAACACTAAATGAACTGAGAGTTTCTCTGATAATTAAAAGCTAAATGGAATAAATCTCAATTGCTTTTGCACTGAGTTACCGAGAAGTATTTAGTTAAAATAGTAGTTATATTTTCTTTTAAGACAAAACTTAGTTGGCGAGAAAAACTGCAAATCACTCGAATTGTTGGGCAAACACCTGCGTTGCCATTTGGAGAAAATTTCCTGATTGCCTCTATTTGACAGATAAGAAACAATAGCGTCTAAACAAAACGAATTGCGCCCCTTTCCAGGTTTGGGAATAAAAGTTTAACGTAGGGTAAGCAACATAAAGCAACATTATGAAGACTCGGCATTAAAACTTACAACTTAGTTTACAATTGTGGTAGTGGCCTGTTTTTTGCCTAATATAGCTTTTTGGGATGCTTTGTGATCTTTTCACGTAAATCATTGCCTTTTTCGTCGGACGTCGTTTTTACCTCCGCCACTGAAGAGGGGTTAAGACAATCAACTGGCTAGTAATAAAAATCTTTTATGAGAATTAAAATTAATTTATTTGAAATAATGTGTGTGTTCGTTTTTATTTAAGGCGTTACTTCGATGGATAAAAAAGCATCTTTTCTCCAATTTCAGTGATTTTCAGCCTGTAGTACGTCAAAAATACGTAATACGACGGCAGAGGTATGATAGAGAGATGACAGTCGGATATTTTCCTTATCTCCATTTTATAACGTATAATAGTGCGGTTTATTATACAAATAAAAGAAGGATGTGTTATTTTATTGGCTTATGATTGCGATAACTTTGTGCGATAATTAATTGCATTTTCCTTTTCTTTTGATACCATTTTTGTGCTGGGTATACATAAATATAGTTTGATATTTCTCGCAAATGCACTGCGTCCTCTTCCTTAAGCAGGTCACTTGTTGCCATTTGAAAGGATTTGTTTAAGGTGAGTGCGTCTGGTCTAAAGTAGAAGATGTTAAGAAGAATTAGTGACTTAGCATTGAGCTGTCCTCTACGTCCCTTTCAGTTTAGTATCGGCAAATGTAGAGTTGTCTTGAAAAAATTATAGGTCAATGTTTGAACCCGACAATTATCAGATCTTCAAAACGCGTACGGTTTCTTACAGCGCTTACGCCATTTATCCAAAATAATTGTTTGGTTGCAATGTGGGGAACATTTGTAATTACATAGTAGTCTCCTTGTAGTTGTGGCAATTGTGAGATTTTTCTGTGCAAATGAAAATCTAAGGGCAGTTTAGTCAAAGCGAGATTGTTATCGTAAAATTTTGCTCGCTGCGAGAGGATTGCTCCACAGCATTAGTCGATTATTGAAAAATTTTGCTTTGTCTGAGAAGAGAGAAAGAAGAGAGAAATATCAATATATATATATATCTAAACATTTTCTTGAATTTTTTTAGTCGCGCTCTTGAAAAAAACCGTTCTTGACAGAATTCACGGAATCTAAGAATCAAGAAGAAGCATTTGGTCTAAGCACATTGTAACATTGTAATAACGTGAATAAAGAAAGAAACATCAATTGTATTAAAAATATTCAATTTATTATTAAAACCTCTGTACCGCAGCTGTGGCAATCAACTTATTATTAATTTAATTGTCATTGTAATCAATAAACAAAAGCGAAGCAAACAGTTGAGCAAAAAACGAACAAAATTTATAAGAAGCAAAAGTAATCTGATTAAAAGTGTGTCTGTTAAATTTATTTAAACCAGGGAATTATTAAAAATTAATTTTGTGATATCAATTAATTAAATAAAATTTTTATAAATAAATTAAATTTTTCCCATTTTCCCTTTAAATGATTATGAAGTGAATCGAATATTTGTAAAAATAACTGTAACTCCTCAAGAATAAAAACTTACTATGAATAGAACTCGGAAAAAAATTACTCGTCCGCAAAATCCGTACTCAACTGCAAATTTTTTCTCACGTTGGAGTTTTTGGTAAGTGACACATATACACGTATAATACATGTAAAGAGAGAAGAAAAGGGTTTAGATGAGAGCGCTTGAGTCAATGTTGAAATGTTCAAAAAGTCCACTGGTAAACTAACTAAATTACTCAATTTCATTTCTCACGTGCAAATGATTGTTTTTGATTGATTTCCGCTTCATCCTATCCTCAACGTAAGAATGCAGCGGTTAGTACAGGGTAAGGAAAGTTACGTCTGCCGAAAGGATTTTTCTTAAAAATTTACAGCTATATGCATATAAGAATTGGATTACTTACAACCTTCCATGGTAGATGGTCATGATGTATTCATCAGTTCATCAATTATTCAATCCATCAGTAAATTAGGTAATAAATATCATTTACTAACTGATTTATTTGTATTGTCTTACAAGGGAATTATTGAGTACGGGGTGAAATCTCTTTAAAGCAAACTATTTCCTATTCTAATCTGCATCTGAAAATGCATTAGACGTCTTTCACGCACGAGTAGTAAAAGCGATTTGGCAAATTTTTTACATCCGTCCGTAGGTCTTCAAATTTTGTCTTAAAAAAAAAATATCTTCACTCAGGCTGTGCAGGGAATTAAAATTTATTTCAAAGGACAAGTGGAAATGTTACATTTGTTGCCTTACAATGTCTATACAAAATTTCGACAGAATGAAAATAACAATTAAATGAACGAACGTACATAGTCACACAAGATCGCATGAATCCCTTTGTTTACGGTTAAAAATTACTGAGCTCTTCGTTGATACGTTGGAGAGTTTAAAAGGCGATCCTGTCCCATTCAAATTTTCTACATTCATTACAAACATTAAAAGGAGGACTTTTTAAAAATAGGGCATTATAGGCCAAGCTCTCCTAAAAATAGCCAAAGCAGATTTAAACATGTACCACAGAATATATTGGATGAACTATTGCAGCAAATATGCACAATACATCTTAAAACCTGTCAGTGACTCGTCCATAATTAACAAATATTTTTATGTGTTGTGGTGCGAGGTGATGGAGATGAAAGTTTCACCCCGAGGCAAATATACTTTTTGTGACTCATTTTATTTATGTGCTATCTTCTTCTTCTGTGCTTATATTTAAACATTATAAATCGTTATCTTTTAACCGCCAATGGATTAGTCGAAAGCGCATACATGCTTAGTTATCGTTGCTGGAGAAGTTAATTAATTTCTTAATTCTTCTCGTTTTATTGTGAATCGAACAAGCTGCGACAGAAGTTAAACACGAATCGTTAGACACCCATCCATCAATTGTATTGCAATCTGAACATTTGATTTCTGAAAGACGAGCAGAGCAAAGTATTATGCGTAAGTAAGTAATACGTCGGTGTACTTTGCTACTAAAGGTTAGAGTTTTCCAACCAGAAGTGACCGACTATGAAGAAGAGCTACACCAATATTCATATGGACTTAAATGGGGAAAAAGTTTGTCTTCCGAGGGATCATAGGTGCATAAAACCTTTAATTACCTTTTCTGGAAATCGGTTTCTTCTAAAAATTTCTAAAAATTAACAGTTTTTCTTTTTTTTGTCAGTAATGCCAACCTTCCAGTATAGGTCTTCTTCTCATAGTCTCTTGTTCATTTCGATCTTATCCATTTCTTAAATGAAGAGTACATTTTATGACTTGACAAGATATAAACCATCCCTCGAGTATATTGTATAGAAGAAGTATAGGGACGAGGAATGGATAAACAAGTGTCCGTAACTTGATCGATTTTCTGAAGCATGCAAATAGAATTTACAAAGCGATTAATAAAGTTAGCATGTTTACCGATGGCGAAGGAAGCTGTAGTAAATGAAAGCTCACTGTTAGTCATATGTAAAGTGAGAGTGAATTTTCAGGGCCATATATAACTAACGGAAATTACTGCTTTTCACTTTAATCGTAACGATATTGAATTCTTGGTATTATGATAACATATCGCACAAATATTCCCCTTAATTCAACTTCATTTCAAAATCAATAAATAAATACGCAAAATACAAAATACCAGCGGTTTTCCTCGATATAATTAAATGCAATCAATTGATTTGGCACACTTTTCATATCCACCAAGGACGGTATAATGTGTTTGTTAGATGCTTACGTACCACACATATAAACGTGATGTTATATACACGCATGTTTCATATATTGTGTCCCCTTTTCGCCCAAATTTGGGGATTGGAAGAAATTGAAAATTATAGCTTCTTGCCACTATGATCATTTATGGTCAGCTACTAACAACAGTGTTAAGCGCACTTTTTCGCTTTCCGTTACAGCCGAAAGGTTGCGAGGCGTGTGACAGACCGACAGATCGACAGACGGATGGTAAGACGAACATTAAATTGACTGATATATGCCTGTAAGAATATGTAATCTTTATAGGAACTCTGATGCATATTTCTGGATGTTGTCTCGTGTATGTATGTATGCGTGTGCGTGTGGCTGTGCATAGTACCCGCTCGCTATACTTTTTAACTTATTTTCTAGATTAAGCTTCATTTTGCAGATTCATGTAATATATGACATTTGACTCGAACTATTAAGAGGAATTTCTCCAAGATATATATACAATCGCAGTAAAAGAATTTATGCTATTTTTTCCTATGAAATGATTGGCTGTTTATTCTATACTACATCAGATTATACTATTATAAGCAAATTGTTAATCGTTGTTTATTTATAAAAATACACAACAGTCGCGACTGGTTTTCATGATTCAGTCAAGTGAGATCAATTACTTATAGCAAACCGGATGGTCGACAATAGTTTAATAAAAAACTATAGCTTCCCATGGACTATTAATATTAAATTTCTTTAGTGTAACGTTCGTTCTGGATTGTTTCAAACTGAGAGCGCGATATCAGTGACCTTAATTTAAGATGGACAGACATTTGAAGTCTGAGCTATTATTTAATGAAAGACCGATATCGTAATAGAGGGGTGATGAACACCGGCTACAAATAAAGTTTAGGTTTTGTAATGGGAGGCTGATGCTTAATACCATCCACAAATATGCCAGAGAGCATACTTTATCTTATCACAAGGCCATCTAAAAAGTCAACTTTACGTTTTGTCACGATCGGCCGACTAGTATGCGCACTATTAGCCACATACCTCTCAATTTGTAAATATATTCAGAGCGTTTATAATTTGCTGGAAAATAAACGCGAGACATTCGCCACCATCGCAAGACTCACACTCGCTTTATGTCAATACTTGTAAGTCTATTGAGCTAGACTTCTTCTTCTTTCTTATTTTACAGCGAAAGATGGGAAATGTTTAAATAGCTTAGCATATCTACCACACTGTGCAGCTCTTTAAGCATACGTGCGCGTTAGATATTTACGTATACTCTTTTTGTGCGGTTGATACAACTGTAATTAACGTTTGGCAATAGCTACATGTCAGTCGGAAATCGTTGTTGCAAACTGCTGTCCAACGACTATTTAATTAAGATGATCATGTTTTTTTTTTTTTTTTTTTCTATATATAATGTGAAGAGGCTCGCCCTCTATTAGAGCGGCATTTGCAAGCTAATAGTTATCAGTTGGTAAAAAAAAAAGAGATTGATACTCAATTGTACTCCAGGAGAAACCTCATCATGCGGCTCTCACAACATAAAATATATAAGAATCCTTTATGCGGAGCGTGTTCACCACCAAACTTGCCCTTATCTCTGTTACATAATATCTGTGCAAATATTTATAGATTTGTATCAATGTACGTAAATCTTTTATCGCATTGTTGATAGGTGGATGAATGCACTTTTCCGAAGAGGTCTGAAAGGTCCATTGGAAGACGAAGATTTATATCAGCATTGTAATGACTTGGACAGTGAACGCTGCACAGATACATTTAGTAAATTATGGGATGAGGAAAGGAAACGCGATAAACCAAGCGTCTTACGTATGATAATGGCGGCCCACGGAAAGACTTTCCTACCTTTAGGAATTTTATACTCAATGTGTGAGTCTTTAAGCAAGTGGGTTTTATTTTATCATATTTTTGCACAAAGAGCTATAATAACATTTTGCTTTACTTATTATTTTGGTATACAGATGCTTACAGCCGCTCTTTTTGGGAGGTTTCGTTGGGTATTTTGTTAGCGGCCAGGAAACAATTAGTGAACAAGACGTTTATCTGCTGGCGCTTGGCATCGTATTGTGTTCGGCAGTACCTGTATTAACATTTCATCCCTTCATATTTTATATTTTTCGAGTTGGTACAAGAATACGTTTAGCCCTCTCCGGATTAATTTATCGCAAATGCCTGCGTATGTCGAGAAACACAAGTAATGACGGCTTGCGGGGTCGTGCCATTAACTTATTGTCAAATGATTTAGGTCGCTTCGATATCGCTTTAGGTTTTCTACACGATATCTGGAAAGGACCGACAGAATCTTTAATAATCGGTTATTTAATGTTTCAAGAGATCGGGATATCGGCCGTGATAGGTGTTACCTTCATGCTTAGTTTCATACCATTGCAAGCTTGGGCTGCAAAAAAAGCCGCCTATTATCGGCAGAAAACTGCCGAACGAACGGACTTGAGAGTTAAACTAATGAACGAAATTATTCAAGGCATTCAAGTAATCAAAATGTACGCGTGGGAAAAGTCTTTCGCCAAGGTGATAGCAGATGTACGAATGAAAGAAGTTAAGGCCATACGTGGAACTTCCTTTATTTATGCCGCTTTAGCTTGCACTTCAATGATTTCACCATTATCGATATTTTTGGCTTTGGTATCGTACATCTATTTGGGGGATGCCTTAACAGCTAAACGAGTTTATACTGTATCTTCTTATTTTAGCATGCTTAACGATTCAATGGTGCACTTTTGGCCACTGTCGATAACATTTATAGCTGAAGCTTGCGTTTCAGCTAAACGTTGCGAACAATTTCTGTTAGATGGCGAACAAGAACCAATGGACGATAAAAAGAAGAAAGGCACCAAGAATAAGCATTTAAAGAACAAACGAAATCAGCATAAAGATATAAATCCTATAAAAAAGCCTAAAGAAAATAATAGTGACATTAATTTTCTGGTTGAACCGGTATTTACAAGCCCGGCAAGCGTTAGACGTCAGCAGAACATAAATGCATCTAATAAGAGCGTTATATTACGAAATGTCACAGCAACATGGGAATCGGAATCTGAGGTCGCAAACAGTCAACAAAGAACAATGGCTATCAACGATTTTAACATTACAATTAAGGACAAGACACTAGCTGCCGTGGTGGGATCAGTAGGTGCTGGTAAATCTACTTTATTAAATGTCTTGTTGGGTGAAATTAATTCAGATTCTGGCGAAGTGTTGGTAAACGGTAAAATATCCTATTGCTCCCAAGAGGCATGGGTATTTGAAGGCACTATTCGCGATAACGTGGTTTTTGTAGAGGAGTTCAATGACAGACGTTATCGGCGTGTTTTGAGAGCGTGCGACTTGGAGCGAGACCTTGAATTACTACCTCGGGGAGACCTAACTGTAGTGGGTGAACGAGGTGTTAGTTTGAGCGGCGGACAAAAGGCGCGGATTAATCTGGCCAGGGCTATATATCGCAAAGCTGACATTTATCTTCTGGACGATCCTCTGTCGGCGGTAGATTCGCAAGTGGGAAGGCATATATTTCAGAGCTGCATTAACAATTTTCTGGCGGGCAAAATCCGTATATTAGTCACTCATCAATTGCAGTACTTAAACAATGTAGAGCACCTCATTTTAATAGCTGCCGGTAGCGTTATTGCTCAGGGAAATTACCAGGAGTTACAAAAGTCGAATCAATTTCAATTTTTGGCTCAAACGACTGATGAGAGTGGTTTCGATAAAGCAATTAAAGATGAATTGAGTAGCCTCAGCCAGATGTCACGTAGCGATTCGGAAAGGAGCTTTGAACACAATCACTTACTGCATCCAGGAGAGAAATCGGTGGAAGACTTAAACAAAGAAAACCAAGCAGTGGGTGCAGTGAAATTGGATGTATATTTATCTTACTTTCACGCTTTGGAAAATGTGTTCGTTCTTTTTCTTATAGTCGCGCTCTTCATTTGCGCCCGTGTTATGTTGACCGGCGTGGATTACTTTTTGTCTAGATGGTAAATATGAAATACGCGGCTCACGGCCGACATATTATAGTGTAGTAAGAGAAGATATTAATTTTAGGGTTATTTGGGAAGAAAATGTAGGAATCGCAGTCACAAATACTTCAACAAATTTCACTAATTATGATGCACAGAATATAACTGAGAGCTATAATAGTTATGATGGGGAAGTAGCGACGGAACGTCAAAAACGTATCGTGATATATTCGTCGTTATTAGGAAGCACTTTGATTGTGTATTTGGTGAGAACGTTTGGCTTTTTTTCTATGTGCCTTAGAATTTCTTTGAAGCTACACGATCGCCTGTTTCGTGGTATTACAAGCACCAGTATGTTTTTCTTTAATACCACTTCATCGGGACGAATTCTAAATCGTTTCTCCAAAGATATACGCACCGTGGACGCCGATCTACCTCATACATTGATAGATTGTCTGTCAGTAAGTGCTTTGAAACTAAGAATTTCGCATTCGAATATATCTTATTATGTTTTCTTCTTCTTAGTTTTTCATTGACGTAACGGGTGTTCTGATCACCGTAGCTATTGCCAATTACTGGCTTTTAATCCCAGCTATTGTTATAGTTTTATGCTTGATGGTGGTGCGCTATCTTTATGTGTGTACTAGTCGTAGTGTCAAACGCTTGGAGTCAATTTGTACGTTGCATTTTTTAATTTTACTTAAACTTTTATTATATGTTCGGTTTGCATTTGATTTCCAGCACGTAGTCCCGTTTACTCGTTAACCAATCAGACTTTTCAAGGTTTAACCACTATAAGGGCTCTGGAAGCTGAGAAGGTTCTAGAGAACGAATTTCATGGGTATCAAAATTCGAACACATCAGCTTGGTTTTTATTTCTCTCCAGCAACCGTGCTTTTGCTTTATGGACTGACGTCATTTCCGTTATATACATTGGTTTAGTTACTATAAGCTTCTTGGTCCTGCCAACAAATTTCAATAGTGGTGATGTGGGTTTGGCCATTCTACAGTCGACAACGATGATTGGCATGTGCCAATGGGGAATGCGTCAGACAGCTGACCTTGAAAATCAAATGACTAGTGTAGAGCGGATCTTGGAGTATACTGAGCAACCGCCTGAAACATCGAGTAAAACGATAAAGCCCTTAAAGCCGGAAGTGGGTTGGCCTAATGAAGGTCGCATAGACTTTTTAAATTTTAATTTGAAATACAATCCTGATGACATATATATACTGAAGGATCTGAATTTTACTATAGAGCCAAAAGAGAAAATCGGTATTGTTGGTCGAACCGGAGCTGGTAAGTCTTCTATAATACAGTCTCTGTTTCGTTTGGCCTACAATGAAGGTACGATTCTTATCGACGGTGTCGATATTGAGATGTTAGACTTGTACGATTTGCGTAGCAAAATTTCAATAATACCTCAGGATCCGGTTTTATTTTCGGGCACATTACGTTACAATCTGGATCCTTTAGATGAACGCCAAGACGAAGATATGTGGAAAGCCCTTGAAGATGTAGAGTTAAGATCTTACGTCTCTACACTAATCGGAGGTTTAGACTGCCGTATATATGATGGCGGAGCCAATTTCAGTGTAGGCCAACGACAATTGGTCTGCTTGGCCCGCGCTATTCTCAGGAGAAGTAAAATACTTATACTTGATGAAGCTACAGCCAATGTAGATCCAGAGTAAGTGAGAGAATATTGAAAGACGTAAGCAATTTGAAGAAACATTTTTTCTTTTTCATTTTTCAATAGAACCGATAAACTTATACAAAGATCTATACGTTCGAAGTTTGCCGAATGTACCGTGCTTACAATTGCACATCGTTTACATACAGTGATGGACAGCGACCGCGTTTTGGTTATGGATGCCGGTAAGGCAGTCGAATTAGATCATCCCTTTGAATTGCTGCAGCGTTCAAATGGTTTTCTATATCAACTAGTTGATCAGACAGGCATAACCACTGCCACAGCTCTATTAAAAGATGCTGAGAAAAATTACAAAAAGAAATCGACCAGTATCGCTTAACGAGAATCAACAAGTAAAATGTGATGTTTGAATTAGTTCAACTAATTGTATTACTACTACTACCGTTATAAAAATCTCTTTTCCGTTCTCGACTAATGTAAGATATAAGATAAGAATGAATAATGACTTTGAAAACGAGCACACTATCACTGAATTATTTTCCAAAAACTAATTACACGTTACCTAAATGTGTTCTTACGTACTTATCCAAGCCTCTACTTACTTAGGTAAACTCATTATAAGACTTAGGTAGAATTCATTATAACACCTCATATATATACTTAAGTTGATTAAATATTATAAAACTTAATTTTTTCATAAGTACTCTTAGCCAAATTTAAAAATAGTTGTACAATCTCAAAGTGATATCCGTGATAAGTAAATAATAGCCGAGTGATATTTATTTATACATATGTACGTAAATTTGTATGCAGTCGATATGACATTACTAATAATATTCAATAGTAAGCAAAAAGTGCCTAAAACTAAGCATCTAAAGCAATATTTTCGGGGAAACAAACAACTTAATAAAAGTTAAATAAAGAAAATATATCCATTCATTGCAAAGAATTGTGTATATAATATGTCTCTAGCAAACGGTAGCGGAAGGTATCAAAATGCGTCATCAAATATGCTGAAAACAAGGCTGCTCAAATTTTTTCCCTCCAACTAAATATACGCAGTTTCTACTGCAATCTCTATACTAACACTTATGGTATAGCATTGAAGACTGACGCGCTCAGGATGTTGGAAAATTTGGGTTGACGTCTTCAAATCTTAAGAACAGAAATGGTTTTCTTAAAACGATGTTAAAATCCCAAAAAACAGTTGTGTATGTAAACTAAAATCAAACATGGAGCCGCTTCAGACATGGAGTATTCATAATAGGTGGAGAAGGGCACACAAAGTGAGGCGAGAATGATGGATTGAAAAGCAAATTGGATTTATTCATGTTTTCCCATTGCTTAAGTGCATTGTAAATGCACTGCGGGTTTAAGTCGCAGACAACGCACCTGTGCTAAAGCTTCGATAAATGTAATAAGATTAGATCTCGGCGTCAGAAGAGGCGTCGTTAGGGTTCAACAGATTCTCTTACGATCAATCGTAAGCGAAACCAGTTTCTTAAGCGACTTTTAAACTTAGCTGTTCGTCTGTTGTCTGTCCATTCAATTTTTGTTTTGTTCAACCTATAAGTCGCAATTTTCGAGGCATTTTGATGAAATTTGTTATAGGTAAATTTGGTAAAGGTGTATATTATAAAATGGGTTGAATCGGGCTGTTTTTATGATCACTCCACATATGATGAATGGCCTCTGTAGAAGAAGTCGTTATATATATATATATGTAAATTTGCTTTTCTTTAATATGACTAATCAAGCAGTGGATATCAGTGGATGGATGAAAGAGAAAGAAATAGGAAGATGGTGACAGCAGACTAGTGGCTGCGTGCTCAATCGGTACTTTACCGACTGAAAATTCACTATAGCTACGACCAAAAAAAAAAAAAAAAAAAAATTTGAAAAAATATTTCGATTTTTTATAATTCTCGACAAAAATCGAACCTTTAACTTCAATAACATGAAAAAAACTTGGCTGAAATAAGATCTTTGGACTCGAAAAGTGAATTTTCTCGGGACTTTGGGACAGCGACATGTGACCATTGGGAAACTAATCTACTTTGGTTTAGTAACGAAGAAATATGTTCGCTATTTCTTTGAAAAAGTGCTCCAAAGTTGGACTGGTCTATCGATTTGCCATAGATAAGAAGAATTTTTTCTTAAAGTCGGCTTTTATGGAAAAATAGGAAAATATATTTTTTTCGTGAGATGTTTTCGTGCGAACACAAAGCTTGATATTTTTCTAAACGCGAAATTTCGCAATTGGATTTCATTTAAACTTACCGACGAAGTGTGAATTGAGTTGAGATATTAATCCATATGTGGCACGCTTGAAAAGTGAAACCCAATTTATTTTTTTTTTTTTCGTTTTTTCCTTTAATTTTATAAAGTATAGTATTATAGTTTATTATAATAAAATGATTACGATTTCTTATTTTGTCGGCTTATAATTGAGATTATTTTGTGTGTTAATTAATTAAATTTTCCTTTTGCTTTTTCTGTTTTTTATTTTCATTTTATTTTTCTTTTTATTTATTTATTTATTTTTTTTTTTGCTTTTCTGTTGATACGGTTTTTATATTGAAAATTTGAAATATAAATATTGTTTGTTATATTATGGCTTATTCGTTTGTGGTTATGTGTGTTTGTGTATGTTAATTATATTGAGAAAAAGTTGATGTGAAAGTTAAGGTAAATCTTGCATTATATTTCCGTAATTAGAGGTAATACGATGACGAAGTTTTTATGTTTTCGTTTTTGTTTTCATTTTTGCTTCGGTTTTTGCTTATAACGAAAGTAAAGAGATGTGAAGATGTAAATTTGTAGTAATTAGAGGTAAATCTAGAGATGTTCGTCTTCATCCGCTATGATGAGTATGCATTAGTAATAAATTATTAATCGAACGTATTTAAACTGAAGCTCTTAAGCAAGTGTTTCACTTATATATATATATATATATATATATAGATATATATAGATATATAGATATATTTAAATATAAATATATATATATATTTAGTAGTATTTATTTACTTTTTTTTGTTTGTTAATTTTTTTTCGCAATGCTGAGATATATGTAAAAAAGTTTATGTCGTGATTGTTGTTTTTGTATGCTTATAGAAGGAATTCGACTTACAATATAGGAAATACAAAAATATATGAATAGTTATATATATATATATATATATATATATATATATATATAAACGTATATATATGTATACATTTATATACACGTATATATGTATATACACATATGTATGTATACGTGGGTGTATATGTGTAAATTTGATTTGAAGTAAAGCGATTATTTCTTTAAGCTAAGTATTTGTGTTCTTGTTGTTATTGTTGTCAATGTTTTTCTTTTGTTTTCCTTTTCCTCTTTCTTTTTGTTTTTTTGTCTTTAATATTTAAAATACATGACTAAAGTTAAAAACGCCTTTAAAAAAGCACTAAAGCACTAAATATTATATTATGTGTAAATATCCTTTGTGAAGAAATTTTTTTTATTTTTCGCGAATGCTCGTTTATCATAATCAGAAAAGAATTTTTTATTATTATATTAGCTAAAGTTTTTTCCTAAATTTTAATTTTTTTTTCTAATAAAGGGCGAGGGTTTATTTAAGGACACTATGTGCCAGATTGAGTTCTAATTGTTACTTTCGCATATGATTTGAAAAGAGATTCAATTAAAATTTGCTTCATTTAAAGTTTTAATGATGCGTTGCCTTAAATTTTCGTCTACAATGGTATGTCATGAAAAGAAGTATATTTTAAAAAACCAAAGAGAAACTAAAAAAAAAAAGAAAAAAATTTGCAACCAAAATAGTTTTGAAACTCTTCCCCAAATTTCAAAACTAATTTTGGTTTTTGTTTGTTTTGTCGTTTTCTACTCGGATATGAAATTTCTAAATAAAAGAAAAAACTACAAATGCTATTAATTAGATAACGGTTTGGATGAATTGTTTTCCGGTTTTTGTGTTATTTTTTTTCTTTTCTTCTGTTTTACTTGTTTTTTATTCTAGAATTTTTGTGTGTGTGTGTCTGTTCACAGTTAAGCTTTACTGATTGAGCTTTACTTAATTTTTTTTTTTTAATTTCTCTTTTTTAAAAACTGTTCTATAGCTTGAAAAACTTGTACGTCTTAGTTACAAATCTTTTATTTTTCTGGTGACCAATAGAAAAGAAAAAATCAATGAAAAATACATAAATAAAGAATTAAGTTATTGTATCACTTTCATACCCGTCATGTCATGTTGACAATAAACGCTTGCGTCTCATATTTGAATTTTTCAGTTTTTGAGATCTATTACAACTATGTGGGGCACTCAACTTTAGTTCGTTTCTCATTGTTTGATTGATTTTAGTGAGTCCATGCCACGGTGAATATTCGAGGATAGAAAGTTTTAGATTAGGAGAAGGTAACAAAGGGAGAGATTAACCAATTAGGGGCGAGTGCATACAAGTCCTCAATTTAGATCGTAAGTCTCATGGTTGATTTGTTAATAACTCACTGAAATGAATTTTATCTTTTAATTGACGACATAAGTTTTTTTTTAGATAAAATCTTAGCAATCTTTGCATTGGTCATTTTCTCATTTAACCAATGGCTAATCGATTCCGATTAAAGGTAAGACTCAAGGACTCCTGACGATTAAAAAAGTAGCATAAGCCTATGAAAAATGCAAAAAAAATAAATTACGAATAAATTCAAAACTTTTAAATAGAATTATTGACCTGAATTGCCTTGATTGGGCGATTAGAACTTTAGACCGTTCAAACTCACTTGTGTAAACCAACTTTTATGTAATCTCTGAATTATATTTCACTCAGTTGTTTCAATGATTTAAACCTTAAGAACACACGAGAGACTGGTTTTGGTACCCCTCGCTATCCTTAAAATAATCTCTAGCCTCTAGACAATATTTAAATTTATCTTTGCCTCTCTAAAATTGAAGGCTTAGTCCTAGAAAGTGTTTGAAGTATCATACAGCGCAAGATGATAAAATGTTATAGAACCTTGGGGTCCTCCTAAGCAATAACAAGGGCCGTCTAGACCTTCGAGGATTTCACACGCCAACTTGGCGAAACAAGACCTATTCATTTCTACGTATTAAAGATTACAATGTCCAATGATAATTGCCCGGTAATTGACTACTGATTGGCAAATTAATTCATTTCCCAACTTTAAAAATATAAGACTGATCCCTTGAAAAGAAAATGAACTAAGAAGCACTTGACCATCGTTATCAGTGTTCATCATCGTTAATACAATTTACGAATAATTATAGAGTATAGAGACGCGAAACTGAGTTGATTGTTGCATTTGCAATACAGTTAAGCGAATATTTATATTAGAATTCATACTCCTCGACATAATCACCTTCGTCTTCATATTCATATTAAACTTTTACATATCACGAAATGAAAGGGAATTGGAAGTGGGAGAAATTTAACCGAATATAACCAAATGATAGGAGCAAATGTCTAAGAGTTACCCAGTTTCTATCCACCATTCTTCCCCTGCATGAATTATCAGTGGTTAGGCAGCCTAGGTTCAGGTTTAGCGTTCTTGGAGGAGAACCGCAACTCTTGCGCTTAGTCACTTTGCTAAAGTGTTGACCATATTTTGTGATGACTCAATTGTTCTTAAGGAAATAGAAATCTAAAGGGCAATATTTGTAGATAACCTGTTACTTTAAAGCTTGGCGCTCGAAAAAAATCCTTAAAAACAAAATAAAACCGAATATTTCGTTAAGCGTTAATTTACTCGATGATTAACTGCAGCGGTCAACCATGACTCAATCTTTTTTTGTTTTTTTTGTATATAAATAATAATGCGGATTAAAGTTACGAGTTATGAAAGCAACAGAAAAACCATATTTCCCTAATTTTCTTTTTTTACTATTTATATAAACATTTTATAAATTTTCTTTATCGCGAAGATATCTAATTAAAATATAAACCGAAAGGTCCTTAGCCGATTTTATTGGTTTTTATTTATTATTTTCTCTCGTTTTCTTATTATTCTCATTGTAAATATATAATGATTTTTGTAGTTGTTGTGTACTTGATTGGTTGTAGATTGTTTTGCTAAAGTTTTCGTTTTTTATCATAAAAATATAGAATGGAAAAGTTTAGTCGTTTGAAACGCATATTTTTGATTAGAAAATATGGTCCCGAAGTTGTTTTTTTTTTTACTTTCGTTTTCTTTGGGTTTTTCTTCATTTTTTTTTCTTTTTAAGTTTGTGCCAGGGGACTGTTATGTAAATGTAGGAAATGTTCGATATATACTAGAACTCGATGATTCGGAAAGCTTGAACTCAAAATGAAAGAAAATCTTAAGCTTGATTTAATGCTTACGATTAATTTTGTATTTTTCTTATATATATATATATATATGTATATATATATATGTCTTTTTGGTGTTTAGATGAGAATAAAAACTTACGAAACTAAGGTAAGTATTAAAAATTATTTTTGTCTTTTCTGCCTTTCGCTATTAAAAGGCGGCTTATGTTTAAATGTGCAAATTTGGAGAAGAAGGAGCATATATGGACTGACCTTCTATCCCGTAAATGCGTGCGGTGTATGAATTTATTTTTTTTTTTATGTTATACGGCAATGATTTGTTTTCCCAACGGTATCATTTGAGGATCCTACCAAATGAATGTTCTCTTATCTGTGATGCTAACGACTCTTTCTGATAATCTTCATTTTTTTATAAATCTATCCGACTAATTTCTGATTATTTCTTTAAGAAGTGGTTAGAAAGGTTTCTAAGGATTCTACTTGAAGATCTTATTTGTATATGATTTTTTCGGGTATCATTCGAGGATCTATTCGAAACGATTCGATATAAAGATGTTTTCTAAAGAATTCTAATAATTACTTCTTACTTATCAAATGAGGATCCTTTAGAAAGGATCGTCACTACTTGCTTTCATTTGAGAATTATTTAATGCTTGATTTTGGTTACAGCTATATGGCTATAACTAAAACTTGTTCTTGAGATGGGTATGTGTTTCGGTTGTTGTTGTTCTTGTTGTTGTCTTTGTTGTTGTTGTTGTTGCTGTTGTTGTTGTTGTAGCTTAGTAATTAGCATAGCCATATACAGTACACCGCTAAGTGAATTTGAATTTCCTTTTATTACCGATCTTGTATCGTTTATAGTTTTTATTAGAATTTGATTAGTATTTGTTTTATACTTTTTAAAAATTATTATTCGACTATTAT
>CCAG010000642.1:0-17055 GCA_001077435.1 Glossina morsitans morsitans | reverse complement strand
CTAAATATATTTTAAAAATTATTTATTTTTATTTCAATATTTTAATATAATTGTCTTTTTTGAAATATTTTTTAAAGCAAGTATATAATAAGTATGTAGGTGCATTTGTTATTTAAAAAATGAGTGAAAATGAAAACAAAACTCAAATTATTTTTTCTAATAACTTGTATGTATGTATGTTTTTAAAGCATCATATCCATCATACGTACTAAGTGAAAATTGTTTATAGATTAAAATCCTAAATCAAGGATTTTCTTCTTCTAATTATTATTATTATTATTATCATTTCTAAGCTTATTTGTATTATCAACACATAGGTGTTAGTACGTACGTGTGTCTTGTCATATTATCATTATTGTTGTTGTTGTAGTTGTTGTTGTGTGTGCCTACGTGTGTGCACTTATTTTTTCGGTTCGATAATTTCTACTGTCACGCTTTCCGCTACCGGATTTGAAATGATGTTAGTAATTAAAGGTTCCTGCTGTTCATGTGTATGAGGCGTTGTCGACTGTTGTTGTTGCGGCTGCTGCTGCTGCTGCTGTTGTTGTTGTTGTTGTTGTTGTTGATGATGATGATGATGCTGTTGTTGATGATGTGTATGATGGTGTGGCTGGTATGTTGAGCCTTTTCGTTCGTGATGACTATTATTAACAACTATGCCAGGAGCTACAGAATTGCTGCGATTCGAACGCAGCGATGTAGCCGAAGCGTTGCTATTACTATTCGACCTTGAACCTGTAAATTAATTAATGCGCAACATATTCGAAAATTCTTGCTTATATCATGTGTTCACACATTTCCAAAACATTCCAGCTCTTCACTACTAAGAATTTAAGAAAAAACTTTTTACAAGTATTTACACAGCATGACACAATTAAAAAAAACTGAAGGAAAAACCACAACGAAACATAAAAATGTTGATTATATTCAACAAGAACTACTAATTAAATTTTTTAATGAACCCATGAACGTGAAATAAGTGGCAATTAATAATAAGAATATTAAGCAATCAAGAAAACCACAATAATTTCGAATTAATAAACGAGATTTCATCAATAATTAACGAGAATTATGTTGCATCGAATTGCACTGAAATGTTTAGCTTTGTGTAGACATTAACACAAATGCCAGTGATGTACATGAAAATTTGGAGGCATTTCTGATTCTAAGCTTGTATTTCAAAATGAGTGAGACGTAATGGAAGACAAAAGCGTCTTAGTGCATCCAACTGATGAAAACTTGAAGATGCATTAAAGGAATTCCTCATAATCGAAGAGAGTTAACACTAAAATCTTAGCTGAAGATATAGGAAATACATATGGGCCAAGCGCGGCAAATTTTGTTGACTGATTGAATACGAAATGGGTGGCTTAAGTCAACTTTGCAACACGATTTGATACCAATATGACTGCTAGTCGACTTTTTTCCGTCCCTGTTAGATTTGCCAATAGTTCGTAACCATAGATAATGCACAAAGCATTTTGATACTGCAATACTGCTTCACAGCATTACTGCACTACTGCAAATGTCAGAGAGCATCCGAAAGATCATTTCTCTGCACAATGGATAAGACATATACGAAATCGCAAAGTGATACCCCAGCAGGCATCGCAACATTGTTATGCAAACCAGAATCTGGGTCACAAAAATATATCAGTTTATTGAGGAGGACCTATTACCTTGAATGGAATGCTACAAATGCGGACGATTAAAAACGTGCTTGATTTTTGATCAAAGTAGGTCTTCTTCTGATTATGCGGGTATATGATGCGATGTTAATTCATTTTTTTAAGGATTTATACTGCGAACTTTAATTGAATATGAGCAGAGCTGAAGTTGAATGCGGTTTGAATTGGAATTGATCTGAGCAAGTGATCATCTATAGGGCGATGCATTGCTAGGTCATGTTATTTCCACCTAATACCAATAACAAATTGTAATACTTTTGATGTTTGTGGTTTTTCTAGAAATTCAACGAGGCTGACGGTAACCTGGAGCATTAAAATTAAGATCACGCAGGTAAATAGTTTAATGCTTCCTTAAGAAGATTTCCTACCTTGTGGCTGATATACGTTTGGTGCAATAGAAAGGGACTGGCATAATAATTCATCTCGGTCTTATTTTTCGCACATATCTTATGTTGTGAGAAATGAAGAAGCGCAGGCAAAGAGGAGTGCAAATTTAAGAATTTCTATTTAACTGATTTTGGCCCACATTAAGGTCTATCTTGCTATTCCTAACTTTCCCATATTTAAGTTGATCGTTTGCGATCCATACTGTCGCTCCCCCCTTTTCAGCACCTTGAGGACTTCTTCTGAGCGGTTGGTCAAATGCGGAAGATGTAAAACAACGAACAAAAAATAAGGTGACTTGGAGAAGTTATCGAAAGTGTCGGGAGGTCGTTTGTTTGAAGACTTCTTTATTGAGAATTCAGCTAAAGTGGCACTCAGCACTCAACACACAGGTCTGTACGTTACTGAAGGAGCTAGAGAAGTAGTAGGGCGAATTGATGCCTTGTGCACGTTGGGTTAATATATGCCCCTTGTACATTAAAAATTCAAGCAGTTATCAGCTGGACAGCGTCCAGGATCCAATCCATCATATCCAAACTCTCTTAGAATAGGCTCTCTCTTGCGGGACTGTCTGGTAAGCTGGAGGGAGATGGATATCGCCCATAAATTATCCGATGAGCTTGCGGGTTTCGTCTGACTAACATAGACATATCTGCTGCAGAGTCACACGTGCTTTGCTAAACTTACAACACTGGTTTTTTTTGATTTTTACTATGTCAAATCATGTCGAGCAACGAATTTCGTCCCTACCCGACCTCGACTTACCGGCTTAAATGGGTGCTACACTTATCGAATGAACATTCGAAGCCAATGAATTAACAATTCGATTAATGTTATAAGTCAAAGCAAGAAAAAAAGTGTTCATCATGAATTTTTGACAGATTAAAGCATGAAACCCTTATAGCATTGTACCTATACAATCGAATAACATTACCTGGCATCGATAGCGTCTTTTCGAAAAAATCCGAATTATTAATTGCCAATAATCGTTTAATGTGCGCAAAAGTGTTAATTTTGTACGGAAGAAAAAAGCGTATTCGCCTTTAAGCGAATTTTAGGCACTCACCACTTCCAATGAGCTCCAAAAAGACTATGTTCATATCTGGTCTCTCCAGCCCATGTCTCCCATATACGATAATAATGTGTGAAGAAGGTGGTGGCCGAGGATTGTCGCCAGGTAAGGTAATGCTTTGTAATTTATAAAATTGGAAGGGAAACGTGTATCATGAGGTCCTCCAAACCGTTCATTGCGTTCAAAAGTCTCTATGCACGTCTTCAATAAGTCGACAAAGAAAGTGAAAGAGTCTGCGTAGGAAGGCTTGGTGCACCTACCGTATATTGCGCATGCTCTCCGGTCCAAACATCATTTATTTTACCCAGTGCAGAAATCGTTTAACGGTAAAAGCTGACTTCAGAAGAGGGAAACGGGAATCACGTGGGGTTCAGTTATTCAACTGCAAGCCCTAAGGTGATGGCAAAATGACTTCGTCAGCAGCATGATTCATTTAACATTTCAGAAGGATCTTACGGATTTGAATTTTATAGAAGAACCGCCGCGAAGTTTATTCCTTGATTAACAGACCAAGGAGTACATAACTTATTTGATAGTTAAAGATATCTGACATTGGTAGTGGTTGAGTGCCTCTTAGTAAACAGAATTTTCTTTTATAAATTAATCAATCTATTGATATCAATATTTTTGTATTTTTATGCACGTAAGCCATATAATGGAGTATTGTAAATAAAATATAATATCCGTACGTATGTTTGACTAGACTAATTGATCCAGAAGTTCTACCGATTTCATGTAAAGACAAAGTTTTAATCTTATAACAGTAACAAGGCACATCTACAGTATACATCGATACAAATGCACGCCACACAAATGAATGAATTTTTTTACTAATAGGCACAAAGCGAACAAGAGGCAGAGGTAGTAAGTAAGAATGTGACTAACGACAGAGAAAAAGTGGATACAAAAAAAAAAAAATAGTCGACTTTTTATGAAACATGAAACAAATATAGAGAAGTAATGGACTAATGATTACAGTAAACTAGCGGATTAGTTAGGGAACGATTTTGAAAAGTCGGGGTCACTAACTAAACAGAAAAGTAATGTACAAGAGGAATATGCGAATTGGAAAAAGGTTCACTAATCAATACATTAACGTGTTTATACTTAAGTTGTAGATTTGGAGAAGAGAAAGCACAGCATACCTTATGTTAATAGAAAGGAAACATATTGAATACCGACCGGTTGGTTGGTTATACGTGTCTTAAAGTAAAGAGATGCGATTAGCGTATACGACTTTCCACATTTATATTTACAGCCTACAGTGTAGTCAGTTCAGTTACGAGAGGGCGGAAATATTATTCGATGTTTTGTTTTTTTTTTTTTTTGTGGCGATTATTAAAATTTGTTCGTTTTATTGGTGACAGATGGGGGTGGTGTACTTAACGGTGTACTACAGGCAGTAGTCCCGGCTAACGGTATTTGACTCACATACGTTGTGGTGGTGGTGGTGGTGGTAGGTACTGTGCCTGCATTACCAGTAGCGACGACATTATGTGTTGACAGCGGTGACACAGTAGCACTATTGTGTGGGTGGATAACATGCGTTAAGTTGGTCGCATGCGAGGTTTGGTGCATATTGGTCGCATGACTGTGCTCAATCAAACGTGAACAATTCGAAGTATCACTAACACGCGAATCACTAGATCGCGTATTACTTTTAGATCTTATCATACGTCCTGCAAATGAGAGCAAGCATTAGGAAATGGGCCATGAAGAAAACGGCCTAATGTCAGAATAAGCATTTTATAGACATATATTAATACATATACAGAGAAAGTGTTGCTGGAATTCATATGTAAATTATGTAACTTGGATTTATCTGTTTATGAAAGTGCAGCGTAATCGATCCGGGAAAGTGTGAATGTTTATCGACACATTACAAAATCTAAGATAAATCTGGCCGTAAATAATTGTTTAATTGTTGTTGCATGTACAAGTTGTTACGGTCATAAAAATGTCTGTAACAGTTCATTATTACTATTGTTCCACAAAAGGCGTCACTAGCTGGCGTTCGTTCTTGCCACTACATAGCCATGACATACCAAACATATTGGTTGTTATTGCAACTGACATCGCAACAATGACGCAGAGCAATAACTTAAAAATCAAGTAAATTCTTTTCTTTCTTCAAATTATCTCCGGTACATATATTATGCGATTTGTTGTATATATATATACATATACAATACATATATATATATATATATACAATATAATACAATACATCCAATATATACATATACATATACATACGTACAGACATACATATATCTACATACATATATATATATATATATATATATATATTTTGCTCTTATACTCATATACATATATAGAGAAATATTTAATAAAAAAAAAGTGAATAAAAGTTGAAAAAAGGTTTTTTTTTGAAATGTAATAAAATAACATTGAGTTTGTGTTCAAGAACAAAGAGAGAAGGAAAGAGAGAGAGAGACAGAGCAAAAATATTTTCAAGTGCAATAGGGTGCATGGAATACAAACCTGTCTTACCTAACGACGGGTTCGGTGAGTGAGGACGCAACGAAGCCATACTGGGTTGACGTGAAGGTCCCCTCACCGACATTCGAGAGCCGCGTCGCTCTTGGCCGTGTAACAGTTTGCTTTCGCGCAATAACGACACGTTCATCAGACGTGGATTCGGTGTATTAAATATTGTACGATTTTCATGCCATCTGGCTCTGTATCAAAAGGAATCAAGAGAAAAATGCCAACAACAAATTCGTTGATGTCCTTTGCCTTTCTTTTACTTACTGACTGAATAATCGCAGTACAACGCATATGATGATAAACATTAAAGCCATGCCTATAAGTACACCAATCATCGCCCAGTCAATGTACACTTCAGGAGTCTTCTTATCCTGACGGCCTGCTATTATGTTTTAATAATGTATTTATTATGCGTAATGTATGTGTGTTTATGTTATGTGCATTTAAGAGGCGAAAGAGTAAAAGAAAAGGATGTAATGGTAAATACCTTTACATTCAACGGAGCCGTCTTTTAACCAAAATGGTGTCATCTCAAAACGACAGACACATCGTCCATCGCGGCATTCAGTTTGAAAGTATTTTGCCTCGCATTGTTCGTTAAAGAAACAGCTTTCGTTAACAGCTGCCTCTGCAAACGCAAATAAAATGATGAATAAATTGCTTAACGTAGTAAAGTATGAGACTCCACAACTAGGCATACACTTCAACATATAGCTTTTCTCCAGGTCATATTAGCGACGATGGTTTGTTTGTTTGTCCGTCTATGCATTTCATTAACAATCCATTGATTCGCTCGACTGTTAGTACGTCTACGTGCCTAACGAATTCTCCTCTGTAATCAGATCTGTAAGTTTGTCCGTCATATTGATCATCAATCCATCTGCATCCAATGCAGTTTGACTAACAGTCCCTTTAAAAATGGTATGCATGTATGTATGCATGGTCCTTCGGATCGTCAATTTATCTATCCTCTCGTCTGTTTATCTGTTTATATGTCAAAGCTTCTCTCTGTATAGCCATCCCCCTTATTGGTGATCTATTCATCTAACCGTTTAGTTAGCGATCCGTCCATCTATCCATCAGTTCACCTATAGCATAGGTCTTTTAATAGTCCATTTAATCGATCTTTACTCCATCTGTTCGTCTTCTCCCTGTTCCTGTACCTCTCCGTTACATTTTACATTTATCCTCTGTTTTGTGATCAGTCTTCTTGCCTTTTGGTCTTTCTGTTCATTTTATTTATCTATTTGTTCTTCTTATCCATTTGTTCTATCATCTGTTGATTTGTTAGATCGTAGGAAACAAGAAGAATTAAATATGCGACGTATGCTCTTCCGTGAACTCCACAAACTGACTATAGAGACTAATCAAGAAAACAAATACAGCTGCCGAATAGTGGAGTGGATAAGAGTCGCGACAGCCGAGCCAGTGTTCGCGCCTTCAAATCTCACACCATTTGGGTGCGACTATTCTCCTGTATCTTCCTTTTTCCTTACTTTGCCTTCTGACCGCCAACGTATTCGCGGTTAGAGGACGTTTGCTCTCATCAATTCTATGACATATTTCAACGCAGTTGGAGGGGAAAGCGCATTAGTGTAGAGAATATTTAGCTGTTTAACGTTTAATCGTCATTTCTCTTTGAAACATTTCGCCACAGTTGTGCGGACCTTTTGCCAACACACGTTATATTTATTATTATTTTTTCTCTTTCGATAATGACTTAGTTTGTGTATTTAGTTTGCCAGAGATTACTTATTTCCAACACATACTTTGAAAATAATAACAATTTGCAGCGCAAAGAACTCCGAAAAGTCCGCAACCTAGCGAGCGCATTAGTTGCGTAGTATATGTGGTGCCAGGAAAATAACATATGCACACACAGCATGACTTTGATGATCACATGCACTTACGAACAAATGCACAAATACATAAATAAAAAAATACGGGAACGTTCTTTGTTTTCATGAAAGTTTGTTAGTTATTCGAGGACACACGCATGTGGGAAATACTGGTCGCTACGGGAATTCTTTCTTTTCTGACTTTCTGTGCCCGCTGGAAGTGCTTTAATCTTAATAAATCAAAGAGAATTTTCCTAATGGCAAAGAAGTTTTCTTTGCGATTGGTAAAACAAGAAAAGAACATGCGTGCGTCCGTGCGTCTGACATCTTCATGGTTGAAAGAATTGATTAAGAATCCAAATGGTTATCTCAGTTACTTATACTTATGATGAAGCACTCTTTTTTTTTTCATTCATATATTTTCCATCATAATGTGGTTTTGTCAAATTTTTAAGAACTGGAGGTTTTTCGGGACCCGAACACTTTATATATATATATCTCTGCAGAGACGAACGCGGTTATCTGGTCATTGTGACTTTTATGAAGCGTATCACGCACAAAAACACGTGAAGGTCACTGACGCGCCTTTATACTGGACGACCCGAACTCTTCATATATATATATCTGCAGAGCCGAACTCGGTTAATCTGGTCATTGTGACTTTTATGAAACGTATCGCGCGCAAAAACATGTGAAGCTCACTCGTACCTAATGCGCCTTTATTCTCGACTTCTTTCGACGTCGCAAACATGGTTTATAAACGGCTTTCGGATTTATACGTTTTTATAATAATTTTTTTTAAATATGTAGGTATATTGAAATTTATAAAATATGTTCATAAAATTAATTGTTAAGGAAAATAATAAATAACATAAAATATTTAATAAAGTTTCTAAAAGAGTAGCAAACTTTTGGAATTGTGGCATCGGCTTAGAGTGTGTCTCAGCTAACCGAGTGCTATGGTTTTTAAGCACCTTTTCTTTTTAAACCATAAGTAAAGTCGCCATCTTTTGGAACATATATTTTTGTTTTCTTGTTAAAGAAGCCCCGAATGATCTATTCGAACTTTCTATTCCCCTCGTAGAGTGAAAAATTAATTTATTGAAATTTTAATAGCATCTTTGAAGTTATTTTCGATTTGGACAAGCTAAGCGATTTTAATTTGATAAACCGGTGTGATGAGGATTAAGGCTTCGCTTTGCATATTTTGCTTACAACCTAAGTAAAAATAAAAAAGTCACTTACCTTTACCACATTTGTCGATGTGATTGGTGACCGGCAGGTCTTCGGTACATTGACAAGATTTTTTCTTCGGGTCGCAGATGGAGCCAGGAAAACCACATTCTAAGGTGTTTTCACATTTATCACCAAATTTTTTTTGCCCTCTGCTGGCATAGTCTGCAAAAAAGAGATAATAAAATTAAGGTATGTTACGTGAACGAGGCTGGTCATTAAATAACCTGAATCGAATAATTAAATTAGATCCAAACAATAGGTCAATGAGGTCCAAATTTTACACTTATATGTTAAACTAGTACCAGGGACTAACTTTCATTACAGAACACAATAAATGTAACCTTGTCGCTAATACGAAAGTTGCTTCTCTGGCAGAGGCTTCATAAGATGTCTCGGTAGCATCCGAGGCTTTTTGATTCTTTTATTATAATATGCCTACCTACTGCATTTCATCGATTCTTATCGAGAACTATTAAAAATGATTAAGTTTTTCTTACATATAACAACCTCTTCGAAGTAAGACGTTTTATATGTGTGGTTGTGGGGATTGTTCGATTTAACTCATATTTAGTAACTTTCGTCCTTGGGCTACAACATGTCAGTGTGACATCAAATTTAATCAAAATATCTCGAAAATTGTAACTTGCAGATTGAACACAGAAATGCACTGGCAGACATAAGATATGATAGGACAGACGGATAAAGTTGCTTAAATCGATTCAGCGAATTTTTCTGAATGATTTGGGAAACGATTCTGACATAACAAGTGAGACCGTTGGCACAACGGTTGAATCCGCACCAACTCAATGTATCCGTCGCCATCACTGCGGCTGTGGGACGTAAATAATTAAAATTAACGCCGCTTAATAAAAATTTGATAATTAATTCAAAAAAATTGTAGGAATGTCAAAATACCACTACATTAAACTGGAATCAAAAGTTAGTGTGAACAAGACGCCAGTAGCAGGGACCACGAATAAGGATAACGGTGAAAATTCCAACTTAAAATTAGTTCGAAAGTCTACGTTCGTCCTCTAGCTTCGTCAGACACGAAAAATTTACTACAGTTTTATCAGATATAATCGACGATGTAACGTCCGAGTAATTACAGTTTCACTTCGCTAAAAGCGGCTAACAAATTCAATTTCCTCCTAAATACATCCTAAACACAAACTTTGATATAATTTTTCGGAGAATTTTATACAACATCATTGCAAATAATTGATTAAATTAAGCAAACTTATAGAGAAATAGAAGGAAGTCGTAGGCTCCCATCACTTCCATATAAATTTTTATTGTCGTATCGCTAGGCCGAAGAAAACCTGAGTTTACATAAATTTTTTAAACACTTTCCCGATCGGGTCAGGAACACCAATGCCAGATGTGTTAGTAGCGTTCCCGCCCCATATTCTTATACCAACCCGTGAAGTTTGATAGCTGAATGTCTACAGCATTTTGAAATTCGCGTTAGCCAATCAGTGACATATGTGAGTGACGTCATCTTATGTGCGTAACTTGTGGTTATCTACATTCCTCTTTAACTCTTCTTCACATTATTAACTCCGCAAGAGCAGCAAATAAATGCATTTGGAAGTAAAACGACATACTTTTATATTTATATTTTCACACATACATATGTACTTTTTTCCCAAGCAATTAAGCCGTGTCTAGCCGCTCGCCTTAAGACAGCTACCTACCCGCTTTCCATGAATAAATGATTGTAATTGCCCAACTGGTAAGCCCTAATTATTTACGTCAGGGTCAGCGGAGAGAGAGAGAAAGAGAGAGAGAGGGAGAGGTCATGCTTTGTTTTGCTTTGCTTTATTACACGCAACACCGGGAGTTTGGCAATGTGTTCATTTTGCGAACACGTTTGCAACACCCAGAAGGACCTTCACGAACAGCATAGAGTACACACGTCAGTCTGCGAATAGGTATCCGAATTGATCTTGGTATGTCCATTCGGGCGTCCGTCTTTGTCGTAAGATTACAAGTTCTTGCATGAAAATTGATACCGAAGGGGCATGATGCCTACAATACGTCAAAAAAGAAATGGAATTTTTGGTCATTACTCAAAAACTACACACAAACACGTGCAACGAATAAAATTTCCACACATATCATATATTTTATGTGTGCCCTATGATATTTGCAGAAAAATGAAAAAAAAAAAAACGGCTACGCCTACTCAGTATTGCAGAGGATTTTTTTTTTTTTTTTTTAAATAAAAATTGTAGTTGGAAAAGATTCGGCCGCAGCTGAATACAATTTCTTCTTTACTTGTTTTTGTTTAAAGCGGAACCTCTCCACTCTCTCCTATCTATCGCAAATGGGTGCAATCATATACAGAAACGAAATGTGGATGTCTGCTAAAATCGCTTTCACATTTCTGAAGTAAGGAAATTGACTGCTTAAGTCTTTGATTTGATTTGATTCATGTTCCTCTGACGGGTTGCTACTGCAGGCTTAAGTTTTCTAAAAATATATGTGAAACGGTTACAGTCACGTGATTGCCATTAAGAAAATGTTCTTTTTCTTTTTGTTTTTGTTTTATTTTTATTTTACTTTAAAAAGGAAAAAAAAATGCTGAGGAAAAACGTGATTGAACACGCGTACGTAGGCATAGGGCCAAACTTCCAATTTGTTTGCTAAAGGTTTTCTAAACGAGCGGATTTAATGCAACGTAATTGTGATGTATGTTCGGAGAGGAAAATAAATCAAAATATAAGTCAGCGCAGTCACAGGACTATGCGGTTCGAAAACCTACAAGTTAGTGCTTGTGTGCGTCTCCGTAGTGTTGCCTTGAAATGAAATTCATTATGTTTGCTTTTCAAAATTGTGTGAGGAAGTTAACGGCAATATGCACAAACACGTTATCTTTATCATTTTCCCTATGGCTGTTCTTTAATTTAATACGAATAAAAAATAAGCGCCAAAGGAAGAGATATTTGTTCAGTCGGATACGAATGCTCGAAACTTAAGTAAAGAATGCGAAAATCATTTTACCGCCCAACGGGCAAAAGCTCTTTAAAGGGCTGGTTATGGCGCTCTTTAAAAGTAATATTTCTATAGGGCGTCTTCTGCTTCAGATCCGCACATCCTTTCATCCAATACCTTGCGAAAGCCGGAAAGCTCTCTTTTAACAGTTACAATACATATATACTCTAATATATAAAAGTCAGCCGGCGCCATAATCATTGCATATGGATCGAGCAGACTTAACTTATGAAGTTGATTGCTGTGAGCTGCTGTGTAGATTAAATTTGGAATTGTTGTTAATGTGCATTGGCAGATACCAGATAGATTTTCAAGGACTTTTATCACGTTCTAAAGCCAGATGGTGGGAGCGTAAACAGCAAATGGTTCAGCATTCTGATCCGCATTGTATTGAAAACTTATTGTTCTTGCCTAAGTTCAAATACTAGCATCTCATGGCTTTGTTGCCTTTCTCCTCCATACTAGGTCCAGTTTGCTTTGTGCGAAAATCCTTCGATGTTAGGGCAAAGCTTGCTCTGCTTATTTAGAAACCGTCCAGCTGTATAGGGCGCTCAGGGAGGGGAATGCCCAAAAACAGCAGTACGTTTTTTGTCAAGAATATTCTATTGCACGGACATCATAAGAATAATGGAAGCAAAAGAAAAGCAGTCTTATCTTAAAGTTTCAAATTCGTACGCGCTAGAATAGATTACGTCTTTGCATAGTTCAAGAAAGTTGGCATTGCGGTCTCTATGATGTGTATTTCAAACTTATCTAATCAGCTTAGGAAACTTTCGGGTAATGCACGCAATAAACAAAGGAATAAACAAGCTTTGTGGTGTATGTCAATGATAAGATTTGGAGATGATTAAAATTGTTTACGAAAAGAGAAAGAACTCACCGAACTCTGTGGTCGTCGCTTCCGGTGCCATACTAAAACTGTTCACGCCAAAGAAATGATCGTCATCGTTAGCGAGCACTACCTGCGGCAGCGTAAAAGCTGCTGCGTACAGCAAACATAAGGCCAACATTTTATCGTTTTTCGGCCAAATGTTTCGCGAACGAAGGGAATTAAATCCGCGTGAAGCGCGCATGACTTTGATTACTTTGGCGCTGACGTCAAAAGTCGATATGAACGGCCACAAAATAATGACTGTTTGCCATAAAAACATCGACAACTGGCTGCTGTCAGGATGTCGAACTAAGTTGTTCCCAATAACGACTCTCTTACCAGCACTTTGTAGCGATGGCGAATACCTACTTGACGCTTCTAAAGTTACAACGTTTACTAAGCTCTGGTGTAGTAGACGCGTTTCAATGTTGACGTCTATTAAAGTTTGCTGCTGCTGTTCTGTTCGTATTTGTTGTTTTATTTGCTTTTGATGGGTTCTTCTTCCTCTATTCCCGTGACTATTGTAATCGATATTTGTAAACCTATTTACGTTGCTGTTGTTCTCCTCGTTGTTATTGTTGGTGCTTTTATCGTTACTGCCACTACAAGTTGCTTTTGATGATTCCAACTTTTTGGAAATAATTTTTACGTCAGATGCACAACTTTGTTGCTGCTGTTGCTCTTGCTGTTGTTGTTGTTGCATTTTATCAACACCAACCGCATTTCTCGTAAAGGTGACATCTTGGACAGCATCAACATTTTGATAAGGATATCGCTCCTCGCGATATTTACTAGCTATTGCAACAACACCGGTGGAGCTTCTTTGAACGGAGGCTCCTTGGTGGGGCTCTAAAGCCCCATTTAATTTCATATTTTTTCGTCGTCGCGTTCTTCATCCATTCTGTTGGATTTTTCTATTTATTATGCTTTTATTATTGCTTTTGCTCTCGCTCGCTCTCTTGATGCTGTATTTACAACAATATTTTCGCGTTTCTTTAACCTTTACAACCGGAACTCGTTTCCTAAAATAAACATAAAGCATAAAGGATAACTACGTTGCGTACTTTTGTATATAAAGTAAACAGAAATAAAAAATAAAAAAAAAGAGAAAGAGAAAGAAATCAAATATTAAATACTTGTGTGTACATTTGTACATTTCTATAAATACGTAACGTTTATACATAAAAACATTCATATGAATTTGCACGTATCGTATGCATATAAAATTTTCCATATACACATACACACACGCACGCTCTGGAGGATATTTTTTTATTACTCAGCTGAAAGTGTTGTGTTGTTGCCTTGGCAACTATTTAAAAATTATGTCACAGCCCTATTGTCGCATGGTTTTATGGTAAATGCAACCTTTTTATCCCATCCTTAGGCTAAATGTAAACTACTTCACATACCTACATTGCTATGTACATGGATGGATTCTTTTAACTTGAGAGCAGCAGAATGTTTAGCAAAGCTGTTCCGCTTATTTTACACATGTACATGTAAACATGCGTACACACACACACACACGCACACGCACACGCACACACACATGCTCACTTACACGCTTCAGCGTGTGTACATAGAGAAATAAAAAAATAAATAAATAAAGAACAAAATCATAAAAAATTGAAAGGCTTAGTTTAAAAGATTAACAGTTTTATTATTAGTTTAAAAGGTTAACAGTTAAACACGCTGCGCTCGCTTGCAAGGCCCCACCCAGCAATTATGATAAACATACATATTCTTACATGACAGCAGGGGTTGTGCCTAAAAGGGCTCTTAGAAATTTCCGGCTGCTAAAGGCATAAAAAAAAACGTTGTATACAGGCACAGGCCGACTGCGCTCATGGGATCCTAAAATTTTTTAAAAAAGTAACAAATTTATGACACACATATGCTCATGCATCTATTGTTAATGAGAAAAGTTGCATATAAAGTCGCACGGCAATTGTATCCCTGAAATTAAAGCACGATCAGCATAAAAAGCAGCGAGCATTTTGGAACGATTTATTACTTATATGTATTATGATGATTTTATTGTAAAATTTGTCATAAGCTTTATAAGGGATTTAATCATAGCCAGGAATTCGTTTGATGGGCGGCATATTACATGGAAATTTGCTCACAGAAGTAGGACTTTCTTCAATTATCCTGGTTAACTTCAAAGTTGTGCGCGTAAGCGAGGTCAACAAACTTGGACTGGACTTGGACTGTCAAATAACAACTAAACAACGTAGATTGCTCAAAGTAATGCTTTATGCTTGTAGCTTTTTGACGGCACCTATACGTTCACTACAATAGTCGCTCGTGCGTCAGATCGTCCCTTGAGAAGAACAAATCACGGTTTTATCCATAACCCAATATACCATATACAGAACATACGCCTTGGAAAATTTCATAAAATTATTTCACTTCTTTCCAACTTCATATATAGGAGATTAATTATAGTGACGTACTACATAATGTTTTGATATATGAAATGACAAGACTACGCTATTTATAGTCATGGATTCATTTACTACACATGGCATTTTGGGCATCGAAATTATAGTCGGCTGCGGCCGAATCTTTTATTCCCACCAAGCTAAATTTCAATCCTCTGAAATATTGATTAATATACTGTGCTGATATGGGAATCCAGAGAGCAGAGGTGTTCTTACTTCGCGTTGTACTGCAGACGTGGGTTTTAAACGATTCGGTCCAGTCTAAACACCAGCCTACGCGCAAGAATATCCAAATTCCAGTATTTGTTAAGTTTAAAGTCAATAATTAATTCTTGCGACCGGAAGAATGCTTACCGCCAGAAAGCCAGACTGTTGTACGTATAGGCGGACATGGTTAAATCGATTCAGAATTTCATACTGATCAAGAGAATATATACTTTACGGTGTCTCCCCTGCTGTCTTCGGGATGTTGCAAACGTTTTGACAAAATAAATATACCCCCATCCTCAAGTAGAGAGAATAAAATATAATTGTTCTGCAGGTTTTTTCTCTGAAAATCGTCTCTCGTGTAATTGAGTTAATTTTCTACTTAACGGACATATTTTAGTAAACAAAATTGAGGTACTTGGAGGATGAAAAATCCTCATTTCGTTCATGAAGAACCTCTTGTATCTCAAAATGTGAACGCGGTAACTGACTCACTCGCTTGAATGGAATGTAAATGAGCTTCAATTTGAGTTCAACGTTTTGACGCGGCATCATTAATTTAAGCGGCCTGCTGCCCGTAACTTAACTGGAGCCAGCTTGGAGCAGTTTGAATCGAAAAACACAAGTTATCTTTTAATCTAACATATATATGTGTATGTATATATATAGCTAGTGAAGTACGTAGAGCTTTTCGAAAAATTGAGAATCTTGAGAAAGAAAGTTCCGTTTTCTATAAGAAAAGGCAATCTTTTGGCTTAAGTTAGTTTATCGAAAAATTTCAACACACTTCTCTAGAGCTACTGAGGGCTCGTCTCGATGAAAGCACACTGTCATATTTGTATATATTAGGAAATACTTTTACATGAACATAAACATTAGTGGATTGGAGAAGTTAGGCTGCAAGTTTCTGGTAGATGCTTATTTGAAGCGGATAATCTTTTTTGCAGCGCTTTGGAAAGATCTCGAAATTGCAACGAAAAAATTTGTTTTATATAATCATTTTTCGTATACCCGTGTTAAAAGGCCCAAAGCATTTCTTAAGTCAGTAAAAGTGTAAAAGAACTTTGGAAAAATTTGTAGTGGCTTCCCTCCTTAATAAACAAATACGCAATGCTTTAGATTGTTAAATTAAATGCTTAATACAACAAGTTGTCTACTTGACTCCGCTTTCTGCTTTTTTCTTCTTTATATAAACTCGAAGTAGACGAAGTAGTTGTGGCGCATTTAAAATCTGAGAACTTAAGCAAAAGGTAAAACCACAAGTTGATGTTAATAAATTTACAAGGATTGTATTAAAAAAATGACATCAACCGTTGATAAATCATGAGAAGTAAGAAACGTGTAATAAATTTTCTTTTCGCTTTTTTCCTAAGAAAAATGTTGCTTTAAACATTTATGAAATTATGAATTTAACTTAAAGTGCTTTACGGTTAGAGCCCCAATTAGCTTTAGTGTCAAGACGATTTAGAAAAGATCGTCACACTTTATGATTAAGATAACACTTATATCTTTTACATATATATATATATAGTATATGCGTAGATGTGTGCCGAGAACCTAATAAGAAGGAGGCAAATTCTTGCTTTCGTGTTTTCTCTCCCTTCCACCGCAAAGACAAGTTAGTGCAAGTGCGCATTTTCTCAGGGTCGTAAGCCTTAACATGACATAAAAATGAAATTTATATACATACATACATACATACATATACACGCATATCTATGAAATGATATAAAAGAAATATGTACTACATACAAGTACATGCACGTATCTGATTTCGGATGTGAAACGCAGCGCTTATACCATC
>CCAG010000632.1:0-24220 GCA_001077435.1 Glossina morsitans morsitans | reverse complement strand
TTCGAATACTTTTCACGCCACATATATAAAACGTCTACTTACACATATTTTATTGCCGGCATTCTTTGGTTTTTATGTACCTTAGTGGTGTGTATTAAAAAAAAAAATTCAACAAAATATTCGGAATTTTAAGCTAACCTGGCCATGTCTCTTATTTGTTATGTTTATTAGTGCTTGTGGTGCCCAACAAATGTTAAAACTCATTGCCACTGTTTACACTGGCTGCGTGTCGTATATGAAGCATATGGCACGTACACTAGGTCTACTGCCTACAGCATAGGTGTGTAGGTGTGTAGGTATGTAGTTTACTGTGTATAGTGCGTAGCATAGTACATATAGTATACCTAGTATATGCTATATATTCGGCAAGTTACTTAGTGAGTGACTATTAATCTGATGGTGGGACGCCACACAAGTTTTTTAATAGCAATTTTTTTTTTTTTTTTTTTGGGATGGAAGGAAGGGTCATAGAATAATAATATTTGAAGAGATTATTGAGCATACAATTAAATACTAACAAGTAAGACCGTATAGTACATTCGGTTGCAATCCAATCTTCTATTCCCATAACAGTTATCCTATTTTTGTTGAATAACTTTGTGGAAATTTATATCGTGTATCTGTTGTAGTTTACGAGCAACGAGTAACACACAGAGAAAGCAAAGGTATCCTCAGGTTTGATAGTGCAGGCGTATGGGCGTTGTAAGCTCGCTGTTTGACTTACGTGGGTCATTTTCAAAGTCATTTGTAAATATGTAGGCGACATCTTGTTTTTTTGGGATGGGAGCATGCTTACCACAGATAGTGAAAAGTTAAACAGACGGATCGGCGAACAGACGGACATGCTTGGGCGCTTTCCAAATTTGAAACTGGCCATGCATTCATTTACTTTATTAGGGGTTTTGAAGTTTGTTGTTGCTTCATGTATTAAGAAATAAATAAATTTGGATAGACTATAATATTAGGTGGTTTTGTTCAATTTTGTATAGGTAGTACAGAATCGCCCCTCAGAACATACCCTCAAATTTTTATGGATGTATATGCTGCATTTTATAAATAATGGGAACAACTTCAATTTTTTCTTCCTTTCAAAAAACAGAAAAGTTTCCAGTTTACGTGGTACTGTAGGCGTTTCCTTCGTCAGATGCTTCCCATTTTCAATACCAACCTGCGTGTGCAGGAACTTCAAATATTTCTGCCAAATTTGAAGTCGATAGCTTCATCTTTGCGGCCAGGAGAACTTTTACAACAGTCACAGACGGATATACGGACATGCTTAAATCTATTCAGAATTTGATGCTTTTCAAGAATATATATACTTTGTGGGGGGTCTCTGAAGCTTTCTTCAGGGCGATGCAAACGCTTTCATAAAGTGAAGTATACCCCCGGGTATAAAAACTCTATAGCGTGACAGGGGCTACTATTAGATACTGGGCACCATTTTGCTTAATATAAGCACTCTTTAAGATCAGTTGTTATAAGGGAAATTCCACTATATCAAATTTTATCAAAATATTTCAAAAATTGCACCCGCAGGGTAAACACAAGAAAACAAGACAGACAGACAAACAAGCTTAGATAGACACAAAAAGTGATCTTAGTGAAAGTGGACACGTTTCGTTATTACAATAAATTTTCGTTTTCCATTAGAATCCAATTCATGAACTATATAAGCGACCCGCGACGTTTAAATGTTCGTCCCACTGGACACTAGTCAAAGATTTTATGCTGGCTGCTTACGTCTCATCCGTCAACGATAGAATCGCAGATTTTACGCCTCTCGCTTTGCGAGAAATAACTGCAAGAAAATTTATTATTCTATATTAGTTCTTGACAGCAGCATTGCTCTCTCATATGACTGTAGTTTCCGTAAAACTGCATTATGGTACGCATAACTGGGATAGAGCCAGTTTTTATTGTGCCGATAGATTCAGAATTAATTTCTGAATCTCTGCAAGCTTGACTGTCCGTCTGATGTCTATCCATGTATTGCTGTATTTAATTTAAATTAAAATTTAGTACAATGACGTGTTTTCCACTAAAAATAGGCGCTATTGGAAAAGGTTCGAATCGGGCCACTTTTTTGATCACTTCCCATATAACGCTTTATTTTGATGAATCGTTGTAGAAAAAAACAAATAAGAACATCATAGCCAAGCAAGGCCGACCATTAAATACCCTACACCATATTGTCTAACATAATTCTTATTTTTATTATGGAACACAAAAATTATATCTTGTTCCTATATAAAGATATATATGCCATGTGCCTATTTATAGGAAATTGGGCCCAAGACGCAACCTAATGTAGTATAAGTTTATTCCTTACATAGGGCAGATCCAAAAATAGGATCCAATCCTATGAACAAAATTTTATCACAACGTATTAAAAATGAGACCTTTTTGCCGCATGAAATCTTGTTATTAATTAGAACCTTCGTATGGGCCGAGATCCAAAAAATGGATTAACATAAAAGTATTGAAAATTTGGCCTTTTTACCGTATAAAAATTTAGTTTACATGGGGTTATATAGAAAGTGATTCAAAGAATTGCCAAAGTTTTTACACCAATTTGGATTGTCGGGATATTCTTAAAAGGCGACATATAACTTTGTACGGAGATATGTAACACGCGGAAGGGCTTAAGGTGATCCCACTTTTTATTATATACCGATCGATCCAGAAGCATTATCTGAATTGATCTAAGCCTGTCTGTCCGTCTGTCCGTCTGATATCTGTTCATGTAAATTTGTATTCAAGCTGCAGGTGTAGTGACGTTCATTCGCTAATGAAAATGGTTCGAATTGGTCCACTTTTTCAACCACTGCCCATATAACGTCGTATTCTAAAAAGTCATTATATGGAAAACAAATGCAATTTTCAAAATTTATCGGCAAAAGTGGCTATGTAGTACTATTTCGGCATTCTAAATTGGTAAGAAAACCTTGGATCGGCTGGGGTAATTTTTGAGCCCCTCTCAAAGTTCATACGACAAAAGGGTTCACAATGAAAATTATATCATGATAGTAATATTACATAAAAAAATAATGATTCATTGCAGAGCAGAAAAGTCTAAATTTTAACAGTGGTGATGGAAATTGACCCACAATATTATAGTAATTCAATACAAAAATTAACTCTACAAAATTTGGACCATCTACGCCTATTTTTGGATCCTGCCCTATGTAAGGATTAAACTAATACTACATTAGGTTACGTTTTGGACCCTATCCCCTATAAATACGCACATGACATATATGCCTTTATATGGGAACAAGATATGATTTTTGTGTTCTGTAATAAAAATAAGAATTGTGTTAGACAACGTGGTGCAGGGGATTTGAAAGTCGGCTTTACCCGTCTATAATAAATTCTTTCTTGTTTTTCACATAATTATGTGCGCACGGAGGAAGCGTTTACCGGCGTCTTTGCATTTGTCATTCATACACTAATGCCTTTGAATTTGTTCCAAATATCAAAGCGTTCACTATACAAAACATTGTGTCTTGATTTTCAATATTAATTATAGATCGTTTTAAAAAATTCGAAGAAATTGCCAAAAATTAATTAATTGCAAATTATTATCATAACTTATGATGCGTACGTATACACGTGTATAAAGATCAATATGTATTAAGTTCGTGTCTTCGTTTGTAACACGGGCAAAGAATTTAAATTATTTCTAAAATATGATGAAATTCAACATGTCATTATGTGACCAATCACTTAGAGGATGCCTCCTCCACACGTTACGTGTTGACGGTGAAAGAGAAATGAGAAAAGAGAAACCTCTGACCGCCGATTGTGTGTACAGTCGGTAAATTTTAAGCCGATTTATCAATTGAGCACTTACTATAACTGCGGGGTTATACCCACGGTTTGGAACGATTTGAAATATCTTTCTTTCTTAGTTAAAAAACTATATATCAGATCTATATATGCTGAATATATCAATTGCGCCACTTTTTGGATAAGGAATATATAAAAACTATCAAAAGAAATTAAGACGAAATCATACCACTTGTTGTGGCAGGGTATATACTAAGTTTGTGCGGATGTGTGCAATATCCACAAGGAGTTGAGAAATCGCTCCCTCTTTTATTATACAAATCGATTCAGAATTGATCTAAGCTTGTCTGTCCGTCTGTCCACCTTGTATTCTTATATTCAACTGACAATTCGCAATTTGTGAGATATATTGATAAATTTTGGTATACTGACGGGTTTTGGCCTAAGGACGAATGCTATTGGAAATGAAATTTGAATCAGACAACTTTCCCGACCACTTTCCACCTTACGACTTTTTAAAACAAGGCCCATAGGAGGCTTTATTTTGAAAACTCATTGCCAGTGTTATTAAACAAAAGAGTGGAGCATATTTAATGGGCGACCGAGGCCCACTGTTCTTACTTGATTTAAATTTTCTTTGTAATAAAAAAAAAAAAGAAAACGAAAGAAGGTTTATTACGCCTCGAGCCGAGTTTCTTTATATAAAACATTAGCAACATGCTTGATGTCTGCGCAAAAATGGTACACAGTGCTTGCTAGACTGTGGAATCAGCGGAGAAAGTTCGACGTGCTGTTGTACGTTAGAAAAGTATTCGCTTTTCCCTGCCTTCCCTCCAAACACATTTTTTTCTCTTTTCTGGACCTTTTTCTCACTCTTGCTGCGTCTCTAGAGCAATGTACAATATTGCATTGCTCTTATGCACCGGGCGACTCTTTCTGTTGACCAACGCAAAATGACTCTTGTAAGTCTTTGTAAACACCCTGTTATAAACCTTTATAATTAGCTTTACTTGATTAGTAATGAGCTGTACTCAGTCGAGCCAACTGTTTTCTTAGATGGCTAACGATAGCGGCTTCCCAATGTCACCAGACGCAAGGCATAGACTTCTTCGAATGTAATTCATTTTTGATGATCTCCTAAGCCGTTTAGCTCTTGGTCTTTTTCGCTTTCCAATTAACTGTACACTGCTAGTTTAAGTCTTTAAAAGTATTTAGGCTATGCCCCCTAACGAGAAAGGAGCATGGGACAGGGAGATGGAACAGCCGTAGCCTGGTGTTTGTACGTCCAACAGACAAGTGTTACGCCTTTACCGACTAACCACGACCAAAGCAAACGCTACTGCATTGCGATTTGAATCGGAGAACGCAGAGTTGGAAGTCGCGATTCTTATCTGCCCACCTACTATGCGCATCAAATTAAATAAACGTAAATCTTCCCAATTATCCGCAAAACTATCGAAACAGTTAATTAGTTGGTCAAATGTTCGGACTCTAGCATTGATATTCATAGCAAAGGACTGACGGATAGTATTGTAATCTTCAAAAAACAGTAGCTCGCTTGCTGCACTAAACTCAAGATAGAAAAAATTCAAGAGCAAATTATCCTTCGGTCGGAAAGGTTTGGACTCATTATACTTAATTCAAGTAAATCTGTGTTGACTGACTAATTAGAAATATGTTGCATATGCGTTCTATTGACTCTGACGCTTAATTCCAAATCGCACAGGTTTTTTTTCTGCTAAATATAAAAAAGAAAAAAAAAAATACGTAAATAATTTCTATGCCATGTGTCTATCAGCGCAACCATTGAGAAAAAAAATTTTTTTTTAATGAACAAAACGTATGAAAAATCGTATTTAAATTGTACACTTGTTCTCATGTTTAAAAATAACGATTGAATATATATTTCCATTAGAAGTGTTTTCATTCAAAAATATTTTTAACAAGAGTTAAAAGATTAAGCAAATTTTAATATATAATTAAAAAGCTTTGTATTATCAAAAAAAATTTATATAATTTTTTTTTTTCAAAAAATTTTTTTTTGTTTAAAAAATTTATATATATATATATATTTTTTTTTTGTATATGGAGTATGGGGGTAATTAAGCCAACGAGCTAGATGGCTTATTTATTTATTTATCCAATTATTAGTTACATTATATACATTCCAAGCAATGTAATGATTTTACACTATGAACAACTTATACGAGTATTGACTAAATGAAGAAATATATATTTATATAAATATATTCTAGTTCTACTACGTATTATTGCACATATTTCATGAAAGTGCTTCAACTCTCACAACCGAAGCTAGAGCTATCCTTCATAGGGTCAACCTTTTACATAAAGATAAATTCAAAACCGTCGTTGCTACTGACAGTTTGTCTGTATTACAAGCTATACGGAATCCTTCGACTTCGAGATGGAGCACATCCACCGCAAATTAAGGAACATCATTACAACGCACGGCGAAAAAATTAAAATGCTTTGGTTACTCAGTCATATCGGTTTATAGGGAAATGAGTAGGTTGATCAAGCGGCGAAGTATCCTGCTTCTGCACCTCTAATTATACATGGGAAGAAAAGTTAAAGAGAAAATTACAGACGGAAATCTACAATACGATCATCAGCACTACTGTTCTATTAGGCCTCAATTAATTCCACCTTTACATCCAATCAATGTTGAGAAAATCAAGATCCGAACATTTTCGAGAATTCGCTTTGACTATACAATTGTAACTCACAAATGGATCTTGAAGAAGTCTTCCTTCCCAATCTTCAATTGTGGATAAATTCTCACTATAAAGCATATTCTCTGTGACTGCCTCAACTTTTCCTTGGCTAGAGTTATTGCATTTGGAGCGACTAACCCTATAAACATTCTACAATCAGCTACAGAACAGAATATCAACTAGGACTAGACTCAATATCTAGGGTACTTTTATAAATTAGAGCCGGTCGCCTGTGTTGCTGTGTTGCTCAATGTGTTTTTTTTTTTTTTAGTCTAAAATTATAATAATAATAATAATAATAATATTTTTTTTTTTTTTTGGTTTGTTGCAGACGTTTGAAGGAAAACCTGTTATAGGCATAGAAGTCAAGGAATGATTGTTTTATTGTAGATCAGCTGCAATGCGAAGGAATAGATTCAAAGTGAGTTCACTATGAGTGTAGTCAGTCCGGTTCGAAGTTCAGAAAGAGAAAGCAAGCTTTTGGGTGAGAGCGGTGTGGATAGGCAACAGAAAAGGCATAAAGTTAATAAATTGTTGTAGATACGAAAAAAGCGTAAGTTCAGTCGGATATTATCCCATCTTTTGCATTTGAAGATGAAATAGATGAAATAGTAGATTTCGGTCTCAGGCATAGGTCGCGAATATCACTATCAAGTACTCGGATCTATTTTCAGATAGGGTTTGTCATAGGTATGGCTTGGGCACAAACCAGTAAAGGAGTTTGATCCACCAAGATGAGAATAGTGAGTCCAGTAGGGCTTTAAAGGACATGGACGAAACATTTTGTAGAAAAGACGATCTGCTTTTCCTCTTGCGATGTCTATGTATTCCTCATTAAGTTCACTGGTGATGATGCTTCGAATTGAATGCAAAACTTCCGTCGGCGGGTATTTCGCAGGTATGTTTCCACCATTAATTTGAGCTTCAGGCTCATGGAAGTCGGCTTTTCCGTTGAGACAGAAACCACAACTTTTCGCTTGATAATGAAAACATATAATCGGCATATATAACATAATACCCGAACGCGTGCCACTCCAATGACCAATGATCATTGGATTGGATCACCGATCAATGGATTTTAGTTATGAGAATTGAAATGTAAACAAATTAAGTCACATTTCTTTTCTTAATGTAAGCGAAATAAAAATAATTCTTTTTTCTGAATTTTAATTATTCGAATTTTAGTATATAATAGACAGATGTCATGTTTAGCATATAATAGACAGATGTCATGAAGATTCCATGCGAAGTGAACGCATTATTACTTTATAATGATGGTTGCGGATATCCAAGTATTGCAAGGGAAGTCTTAGCGTTCCGATGCCAAGCTAGGTAGCTTGGATACACTTTACACTTGCTAATTTTAAAAGCTCAATATAAATTTCGCTACATGACTTAGGGTATATGTCCCTAGTTCCTGAATAAACAAAACTCAAGGATGCTTTTATTCCAATGACTATTGCAAGCGAGTCAGTTTTTTACTTATATGCTAACAAAGAAAACACTTAATTCTGCGAAAGTTCTATTTACAAACGTATTGTGAACAGTGGATGTGTGTCGTTGTAACAAAGTCATGTTGGAGTAATCAGTCTTCCACAAGTAGAGCTATCTAAAGAAGGAAATATTCCATGCATTGGAATTAAAACGGTATACGTGTATACAAAGCTACGTACATGGGTACGAAAATGTTCGTATCCGGCTATTCATATATACTTGCACGAATACCTATATTTGTCTCACATATATACATATTTCATATAAGTAAGTAATCCTATATGATATTATGCATGTGTATAAAATCAAGGAGTCGCATGTGCACGTGTGTGAATTTACGCACACACAAACATTACACGATCGTAGCCTCTCACACATTTAGCAATGAGAACAGTATAAGCGCGTGCACTTACGTAGGTAAGCATATAATACAACAAATCCGATATGTCCGCCAATTAAGTGCAAAGAAGAGAAGAGAGATTTATATCCCATTAATAGAACCAACAACTTGATCGAATTTGCGATAATTCTGTTTATAGACCTTACAACGTAAGCATGAAGGATTATGATAAGCTGATAATTTCCACGCCACAACGGCAATTTAAGTGCCACATATATATGGGGAGTGATTGAAAAAGTGAACCGATCCAAACCATTTTCAATAGCGTTCGTGCTTGGATAGAAGAACGTCAGCGTACCAAATTACGTCGAAATATTTCAAAAAATGCGGACGATAGCTTGAACACAAGACAACAAGATGGACAGTCGGACAGATAAGAATGATTCTCTGAATCGATCGGTTAATAAAACCATAAGTGGTATAATTAAGACAATCCTCTAAATTCATACTCATTTGTTAAACCAATGTCGCATATAACCAATTTGATACACCCTACACAACATGTGGTACATAGTATATTAAGTTAGTGCGGACGTCTCATCAAAATATTTCAAAAATTGTGATCCGCAGGTTAAATACAATAATAGATGGAGGGACATCAAACTGACAGGCGGAGAGACAGACTTAAATCGATTCAGAATAATTTTCTAAATAGGTTTAATCAAAGATGAGCTTACGTTACGCGCTTTTGGATGTTACGTCCACACAGGGTATACCCTGTATCATAAGTGACGTAGGGTCCATAACACTACCAATACCTCCACAATCTCCTAATACATTTAATCCACTAGTCTCAACATAGAAAGGCCATAGGGAGTTTTTATTTGTACTCTACATCTGTGTTTGTGCAGATGTATGCACATGAACATAGACCGAACTTTTATTACACCGATCGATTCAGAATCATTTTCTAAGCCTGTCTGTCCGCCTGAAGTCTGTCCCTGTAAATTTGTGTTCAAGGCTGAGTAGTAGTGTTTCGGCCTTCTAAATTGGATGTGGAAACTTTGGTTTTGGAATTTTTTTGCGATGAAAATTTGTTCATGATAGTAATAAAATAAAAAAAATCAAGTGAAAGTAATTTCGACCACGGGGGTCTCTTTCTTGGCCCCACCCCGTAAAATATATCTGTAGTGAGTAGCACTTCGGAAAAAGGCTTAAAAGGCAAACCAAACTTTTATTGTACCGATCGATTTATAATCACTGTCTGCAACGATCCAAGTTCGTCTGTCCGCCCGTCCGTTTGGCTTTCTTATGTTCAACATACCGGCCGTAGTTTTTGAAATATTTTGATGAAATTCGGTACAGCGACATGCTTTGGCCCAAAGACAAACACTATTGAAAATGGTTCGGATCGGATCACTTTTTCGCCAACTTCCCATACAACACTTTAATTTCAAACTTTGTTCAATGAATAATTGCATGATGGTGGGTAGGGTATTCAATGGTGGACAACGGCCCATTGTAGTATTCTTACTTGTTTTTCGCTTACTGTTCGAAGTCTTGGAGCATGTAAATAATTGCACTAGTTTTTTTATTTAAAAAAAAAAAAACATAAATAACTTATTTATATATATATATATATAAATAAATTTGGGTTAATTAATTTTGAAAACCGCAAATATTCGACTCAAAATCATATATATAAAATAATGAATTGAAGAAACATTTTTTTTTTTTTTTTTCAAAAAATTTTTGCTTCTTTAAATTATATAGTAATAAATTTCGGCATTTTTAAAATTTATGATATGCACCGAACCGTCTGATTAAAGATTGCGTTTAATAATTAAATATATTTATTTATATATGAGTTTTTCATTTCATTCATCTTAATATATGTATGCGGTTATACCTAAATGTTATTTGTGAGGAGGCAGCATAAAAAAATAAAAACGAAGAAGAAAAACGAAATCTCTAATGAATTTATATATATATATATATATATATGTATATATAGGTTCACGGCAACACAATCAATTTGTATACATGTGAGTGGCTGAAAACAATTAAAAAAAAAAAAAAGAAGAAAATTGTTGTTGAAGTGCTTCAAGTACTTGTCCGCCAATGCTGAAATATCAGCCTGGTTTATTTATGATCATATTTATGTTTGTACGGAGTGTACGGAGAAATAATTTTAAAAATATCTATAGAAAATAATTTTGTGAAGTGTGCCAAAATATTCTCCGGCTTTCTTCAAATCATCGCAAAAGCAATCATCATTTTCTTATACTATTCTTTGCGTAAACGAGAGTCCATTGTAAAAATTTATGAACTCATCCAACCCATTAAGATTTCAAATAATTATATGTCTTCAGTACACGGTCACGACATTCTTACAACCGCATTCAATCACCTTATGTGTGTGTCTTTACTTTTTAATAAATCTTTATTTAATTTTTATTTATTTATTTATTTTTTATTTATTTTTTTTTTTCTTGCAATTTTTGTATATCTGTAGCAAATAATAGCAATTATAATGGCAATTAAAGAAGAAAAAATTATTTTAATTAAAAATAAAAAAGAAAAGAAGAAAAAATTTTAAATCAACTTTGACTGAATATTTGTACATCGCTCCTTTGCCTTTGATCGACTATTTAGAAAAAGTTTTACACTGCAAGGCCATCATGAAGAAAAAATTGGTCAAAATGCTAGATACTAAGAAAATTGTATACTTTATCATCAGCTATAAGCTCGCTCCTCGGCACATCGGCTCGATAATCGACAGCTATAAACTGACCTCGGTCTTCGTACATTTCATCGTTTTAGAACTTAACAAGTTTGTTCATAGTCGATACCAATCACTCAGAATGAGACATAATGGGTTAGAATACAGAAACATGCCCCAAATTGAAGGCGTTACAGTCCTCTATCCCCTAAACTTAAAGCATAACGGGCACTCATCATATAAAATAACCAAAAAGGTCGTAACGATGTCCAAACAGCTTGAAGACCTGCTTTACAAAATTGTTTTCGTTTTGGACCGAATTTCTGTTACACGTCATCCAGAGCTGACATCAATTTAGTGTAATATTTAATGTGTAATGGGCTCTCCCACAGACTTTTTGAGGCCAAATGGAGACGAACAGTCTCTAGGGATACAGGCCTAGAGATGCATAGAATCCCCGTTCGGTCGTGAGTCCGCATAGTCGATAACATGGCAAGTACGTGCAAATTCTTTTAGTTGTAACCGTCCAAGGAGTGTCCGTGATCTCAGATATGGCCTCCATCTCTCTTATAGCGGCACTGCAAGGTTGCCCTAAAATTTATTTAGATAAGAGCCTTAGATACAAGAGGACATAGACAGACTTACCACTAAGTTGGTTAAATAAAATTTGTGTAACGGAATGGTTACATAAGACTCTAAGTCTAACAGATACACACTCGTCTGATTAAACCAAAGGGTGAGTCACCAAACCGGGGCCAGAACGCCAACGTAGGGGTACATACAATGGTTACACATAAAAGTGGGCGTCTGAATTGGTCAGTTAAGAACATTTTTCGCTCTGTTGGCTTTACGATTGCTTGAGATCAATATTTCTTTTGCGTTATAATTTACAGGTTTTTGCCTGCCGTAGGTGCTGTCGTTAAGTTTAAATGGCTTTCTATTCTTTAGTAGGATATTTCGGATATATTTATATCTACTATAAACTGTAAAATAGAATCTTTTACACCTAGCACCGAAGCGTGAGGTGTATTCATTTTGTTAAATTGTTTGCAACACCCAATAGGAGACCACATATATATGTTCTTGACCAGCATCAAATTCCAAAACCTTCTGCCTTCTGGCCGCAAAACTGAAGCTATTAACTTCAAGTTTGGCAGACATATTGGGAGGTTTTGCACTCAGGTTGGTATTGAAAATGCCTGGTACACTTCGTTCTTTGGAAGTGGGTATGAAAAGTTGGCTTAGAATCATAAAATTCGAAGGGAAAATATTGGCAGAGGAGGTTCCCTTAAGAATTGTAAAATTCTTAATAGGTTAACCTCAACATTAATTTCCTAATTAAATTGATTTCCGTTTAGCGAGCATTGTTGCTTTCCTTCATATGTTTACATAGGACTTGGCGTCAGAAATACAATGTCGACACAGGGACGACATGGAAGTGTATGAAGTTAAGTTGGAAGAGCGCATGAGATTAAGTCGCTTGCCAAATATCGAGATATTGACAGTATCTTAAAGAGCACATAAAGTGAAGTTTACGATAAACTAACCTAAACTAACCTTAACGGTATCTCCTATTGCTAATGAAAGCAGTAAAGAGCAGTACACAGTATGTAGCTACTATAACGGCGAGCTTGCTAAAACTGTAGGATGATACGGAGGTCTACGGTAAGCCGAACATTAATAGGCACAATTCTCAACGCAATCTGCCCTCGATATCTCCTGTTGCTAATGGAAGCAGTAAAGAGCAGTATACAGTATGTGTTCGCTATAGCGGCGACCTTGCTAAAACTGCAAGGTTTCTGATGCAAAAGGCCACAGGCTTCTAATGTTATGCTTTTGAATAAAATGTTTTTCGTACCGTAAGGGATGACGCGTCTTTTACACACACGCTTAATATGAAAAAATTAGTTGACAAACTCGAATCATTAGCGGTTCACAACACGATTCTCCACAGAGCTATCAGCTTTATCAGCTAAAGCGACTGACTAATTTTCAATCACTCAAAACTGCAATGTGCTAGAACGCCCACCACATAAACTTAAATGGAAATTATTAATGAAATTTTCTTATTTTTAGATCTGATGTGATTTTTAGAGGTCTTCAATGCATTCAATTAACTAACTTAAAGTCACCTTAAAATAAAGTGTGCGATAGAAAATGCATTCAACATACGCAAGAGGATGTCAATTATCGGTAAAAAAATTTTTAAAAAATCAATAAAAACAAGTAAGGAAATTAGATTCGGCCGGGACCGAATCTTCTATACCCATCGCCGTTATCCTAAAAAAGAGAAAAGTAGTAAAAGAACAAAATTTTTATGCTTTATAACATAGACTGGGAGCAGACAATTTTTTCTATTTTCAAAGTAAGAGTCTTTGTCGTATAGGCATGTGAGCGTTGTAGGCGTGTCCTTTGAAAAGTTTTGAGTCAACTGCAAATTCTTTTGCAAACTTGTGGACGATATCTTCATTTTCGCTAACGTCAGAATGTCTGCCATAAATACTACCAAGTTGTGCAAGCAGACAGATGGACAGAAGAACAGGCGAACATGATTAGGCGCATTCCGAATTTGTAACTGGCCAAGAATTAGTATGCTTTATGAAGCTTGTTTTTGTGAGTTATAAAGGTATTGAAAAAACAATTAAATTTTCAAACATTATAATATTGGGGAGGCATGGTCAATTATTTCGATTTTGCAGTGCACCAATACTACAGCATCGCCCATAGAATATGCTTTCAAATGTTTGCACATTTATTTGCTTTAGTTTATGAGTAATGAGCAAAAAACTAATTCTTCATTCGTTTTGAAAAACAGAGGTGTTCTCTGTTTACGTAGTGTTGTGGGCGGGTCCTTCGAACGATTTGGCCCATTTTCAATATCAACTTGCGTGCAAGAATACTCCAATGTTTGCGTCAAATTTGAAGTCAATAGCTTCACGAAACATTACACAGGCGGAAAGACGGTTGCACGGACAGACGGGCATGCTTAAATCGATTCAGAATAATGATGCTGATCACGAATATATAGACTTTGGGGGATCTCTGATGCTTCTTTCTGGGCGTTGCAAACGTTGTGAGAAAATGAATACACCCTTCGGCGATGGGTATAAGAAAAAGAACAAAAGTACATCGACACATATACTTACATTACTTTTGGACATTGTACGTAAAACTTTGTTAAAATTGTTTGTAACAAAAAAAATATCTCAGAAAGATTCTTCTTAAAATATTTACTGAACGATTTTTATAATAATGTCGCTACTAATTAAAGATTTTTAAAGTAAGAATTTCTTTTATTCAAGAAATCTATATGCATTTCGCGCCAAATGGCTTCCGTCATTGTTTAATTTTCATAATAGAAAATATTTTGAAAAAATAAATGCGGAACATATGAAAAATAAAATATTATGAACAAGAGATGTCAACTACGATATGTTAAATGTCAACAAATAAAATAACAAAATAAATGAAAAAAAAAAAAAAAAAAATGAAAATAAACAGATCGATCTTTTCTTTCATACGTTTACGCGTTTACTTACAAAGTCAATATCAAATACACACAAACACACACATACTATCCACGTATAAACAAATTTACCTAAGTAGGAACACATATACATCCATACACAAAAAAAAAAAAAAAAAAAAATAACAAAAATACAAAAATAAACGTAGACGAGACGAGGCGCACCTACGTGTGCCTAGAAGTCATAAGCAAGAAAGATACGGCCCTCGGTCTCGACGACGAAATGGCATTTGCGTCGCGAAAGAAGCGCACAAGACAGGTGGACTTTCGGAAGTAAATTATTATCTCAGGCACTTTCTGGCTGGCACGCCGTTATGCCCGAGCAGCGTCGATGTAGAGCAGGACGCTCGACATGCAATATTTCCCTGTATAAGATTTGAGCGCAGTCGTCTTCAAAGCCAAGGCAATATAATCGAACAATATGATTAACAGTAGAAGCATGGAGCGCTGTAACGCAGGTGCGACGTTTAGAAAGGCAGCGGGTGCAGTGAAGTACTGCTGGAAATCAATAAAAGCATCTACGAAGCTTCCACCAAAAGAAGCGAAATAATAGCAACCAGCATTGGCGAAGTAATATCCAACCTAAAGAAAAGTAGCGGGTGGAGAGAAGGGACTAATTTCCCACCAAAAGAAGCGAAATAATAGCAACCAGCATTGGCGAAGTAATATCTAACCTAAAAAAAAGTAACGGGTGGAGAAAAGAGACTATTAGTGGAGTCTCGGTGGAGAGAGGAGACCATTAAGGGATTTTCCCGCCAGAAGAAGCAAAATAATAGCAACCGACCTCGGCGAAGTAATAACTAACCTAAAGAAAACTAACGGGTGGGGAGAGAAAACCATTAAGGGACTCTCCCACCAGAAGAAGCAAAATAATAGCAACCAATCTCGGCGAAGTAATATCTAACCTAAAGAAAAGTGGCGGGTGGATGGAAGAGACCAATAAGGAAATCTCCCATAAAAAGAAGCAGAATAGTAGCAACCATCCTCGGTAAAGTAATATCTAACCTAAAGAAAAGTAACGGGTAGAAAGAAGAGACCTTTAGGGGAGTCTCCCATCAACAGAAGCGAAATAATAGCAACCAGCCTCGACGAAGTAATACCTAACCTAAAGAAAAGTGGCGGGTGGAGGGAAGAGACCTTTAGGGGAGTCTCCCACCAAAAGAAGCGAAATAATAGCAACCAGCCTCGGTGAAGTAATACCTAATGATGGCCCCGTGACGGACAGTGATCGACGAAGTGTGTACGGGGTGTAGTTTTAGTACGTAGGCGCCATGGACGGGTGAATTGTGGGTGCTTCTGGTGCGTGAAGATTTCTAGCTCCGGCTCGCATAGTGAAAACACACACACAAATACCCTTTCTTTTTTTTTCTTTTTTTTTTAAGAGAAAAACTATAATATATTTTTGTTAATGTTATTGTTTTTGTAATTGTTTTTGTATATTAGTTTAGTTTCGTTTTTAGTTTCGTAATTAAATTGAATTTAATTCGTTTAATGTTTTTAATATGAAAATTAATGCCTGAATGTTGTTTTCTTCCTTTCATTGTTGTTGTTAATGGTATTATTTAATATATTTCGCATATTATTTGCACATAATTAATCATTTAAATGAGAAGAACAAACAAACAGACAAACAAACTTTCATTGTTTATCTGGCAGCAAGTTCGTTTATTTTACCAACACTAATGCACAATGATAAGGCATTGTTTAAATGTGACGTCACATGAATGATGAAAAGTTATCAGACATAGCATAATATTTTTTTGTTTTTTTTTTTTTTCGTTTCTTGCTTAAGTGTAAATATTTATTTTTGAAAATACTTTGCGAAAATCTTCAAAAGAAAATTTTTTTTTTTTTTACTTTTTTGTGATAACCGCAAGCAAATAGAACAATAAAAGGCAAAAATATTAAAAATTCATTTTCTTTGAACTTAAATTTTTTTATTTTTTTTATAATTTTTTTTTTAAATTACAAAATCACTATTATTCTATTTATTTTGGTTCTTTTCTAGTTCTTCAATAGCTAATGAAGAAATTTATTTTTAAACACTTCGTTACGATTGAATTTCTATTTTTTTTTATTTCTTTGTTCAGACGCATTCACTCACATGTCGTCTGCTTTTTCGCTATTGTTTAACGTATTTTTTCATTTTTTCTTTTTTATTTTCATTTTTTCTTTTTTTTCTTTTACTTTATTTTTATCGTCAATATATCGCTTGTTCTCGTTTTGCGTCTGTCTGCCAGAGCATCTAACCGCTACTAACCGTAAATCTAATAATTTCTTCAACTACTGACGTTTTTCTTGTGACGCTATTTGCCTCTTTGGGATGCTGCTCAGTTTTTCTTTCAATGGAAAACGTAATATTAATAGCGTCTGCGTATCATTTTCAGAGAGCGAATGATAAGAAAGAACATTTTTCGTGATCTCACTTGAAAAAGCAAAAAAAAAAAAAAAAAGGAAAATTGAAAATGAGAGCACATGGATAAGAATGAAAAGGTATTTATTGAAATAATTCGTTACAAAGTAGACAGAACGTTTTCTCGATGTCTGGTAGACGGAGCTCATGAATTAAATTCAATCAAACTTTTGTATATCATATCGAAAGAAAAATGGAATCTCGTGTTTCTTGCAACTCTTTGGACCATTTTAGAGCTGTTCCATCTAAGCTGGTTTTATAAAAATCCAATAAGCCTCAGATTAGAAAATCGTAATCATCCAGAAAGCCTTCAATGCGTTCCTTTCTAGAGAAGCACAGATGAATTGGTAAACTTGAAAGGAATACAGGATACAGGAATACATAAAATAAATTCTAATTGGTTACCGTAGGCTGCGGTCATCTAACAAATAATGGGGTTCAGGAAATTGTTATAGTTGCTCAATGATCGGTGCTTATCAAGACTCTTAACAAATCGCATTTCTGCGAATCTCGGTTTTTGAGTACATCGACCGCTCCTGTTGCCAAAACAAACTGGTTCGTAGACAATGCGAACAATAAGATTATCATAACGAATCATTAAAGGCTGTAATTGTATTTAAAATAAACGATCGTAGGTCCTTACAGGTAATACAACATTTTCCCATCTTTCTGGCAACGTAGCTACACCGCCGCGAATTAACGATATTTGTTTGGCAGCAATCCAATCATTGCCCCTTTTTTTCACCTTTTAGAAACCACGTGCTAGCTGAGTACGCTGTATCGACCTGAACAAATGGTAATCAAAAGAGGGATGTATCTGGTGAATACGCTGGGCGCGGCAGAACTTCCCATTCGAACTGCAATAGCGTATCCTCGACAACTCTGGCAATGTGTCGCCGAGCATTGTTATGCAAGAGCATGACTTTGCGTCTGTTAGCCGCACTTGATAAGACAAACCAATTGTTGAGGCATTTTCGTACATTTTCGGAAGAAGTGAAGCACTGCTCAGGAAATGCGCGTCCAAAGTAGTGGGAATCGGAAGAGAGGAGTGCTGCCAACATATCACGAACCGATTTTATCTATGTATGGATGGATGTGCTGCAAAAAGACGAGCCTGTGTTACTTTTGATCATACTTCCCTTCAAATCCCTTATTTTTTGTTGGTGGTTTATCATGTTAATCATTTTCAGAAGATTTTTATGGCTCACAACAGATTGCACTCTTCTGGTCCCTCTAAGCAAAGCACCTCGTCTTTCAGGTAAAGTGAATGTGGAGGGCACGCCTGCATCTGCCCTGATCCACCTGTGATGCAAAAATGTCTTTCGTTTGTATCGTTCGGGCACATAAGATGCACTTTCGGCGCATTATCCTTATTTGATACAAAACAATGCTTATTATGTCCGCATGTCCCATGTGCTATAAAAAGCACATTTATGTCCTCTGCACATAATGTTAATGCGATCACCATACGCCTGTGCACTATAGATGAAATCAATAAAGATCGGTTAATACAATTTTACACCATACCGTATACATCTCAGTTATCGTATATTGTATTTTACATATTTTATATAGCTTATCGGACTTATCGTTTCTCTTACATACTCGAAGTCTCGTTTGGAGATACATTTAAACCTTCAAATCTTATTTACATACACTCCGTGTATTTTTGCACGATCTTTCCTTTAGGCACCGTTTCGACTTGACAGTCGCAATTTCAACAAGTGGGCTGATAGAAAACATATCTACAAGTAGATAGACATATTAACAAGAATTCCGCTATTCGCCAGCATTTTTTCCGAATCATATTTCTACGCGTTACAAATACTTGGCAAATCTAATTGATGTAATAAAGTTTATAATCAGGATAATAAGGAGTATTTATGGTTCTTAGAAACGTACTAAGAATACTAGTGCGTTCCTATCGCTCGATGATGAATATAGAAAGTGTTTTCAAAAGAATAGTATTTGACTTTAATTAAGTTAATTGTATTTTTACAAAAATATATTTTATTATTATTTAATATTCGAGTTAAATGCTTTATGGTTTAAGTGCTTAGATATTTTCATTATTTGAAGGTCGAGTTTCAGGCAAATAACGCCACGATAAAATAAGGCTGTAGATACATACGGCACAGCAAGGAAGGAAAGCAAATGAACCCCAGGCATTTTCCAATAAAGGAAAAAACATAGCTACCATAAAATTGCATGACCAAGAAGCAAAACTGCCCAATGACATGGCCACAGGCCGAGCAGAGTCTTCAAAGAGCTCTACAATAATAAAAAAGAAAGAAAGAAAGAAAAAATTACAAAACTAAAAAAAAACTGGCAAATACTCCATTAATTACCTGAACCAATGAAATATGGTATCGGAGATAATCCCAGTTGAAAACTTATGATAAATAGAGCAATCAATATTATGCACAAAATCGGTAGCCAGTTGTATAAGTTCTGCATTACAAATAGAAGCAAACATATATAAGACTTGCAAAGGCGAAGACGTAATAAAAAACAAGTAAAAACGCTATAACGCTTATTAAATACCCTACACAACTTCGCCTAATACACTTGTTGACATAAAGACTTTTAAAAATAAAGCTTTATTTGGGAAATGGTTGAAAAAGTGATACGATCTCAATCATTTTCGATAATGTTCGCCCTGGCAACAAATCATGTCGGTGTACCAAATTTCGTTAAAATATCGTAAAAATGGCGAACTGTAAGTTGAACATAAGAAGATGGGTAGACGGACAGACAAGCGTAGATCGATTCAGAAAATTACTCTGAATTGATCGGTATAATAAAAGATGAATCTATCGCTAGCATACAGACATCCACATAAACTTAATATACCCTTACGTCGCAAGGGGTGTGACGTATTAATAATATTAACTTACAATGTATTTCAAACCAAAGGCCAAGCCAAATGATGTCGTTAAACAACCTGTCAAAGAACTGAACAACAGTAATTTTCTTGGAAAACGATTTATTAGGAAAGGAGTCAAAGCTCCTACGGCACAGTTTAGTAAACCGCAAGCCAAATTCATCCAATTAGCGTTGTCGCTGGAAAAACCGGCCTCTGTAAATATGCCCACCGAATAATAGAATACCTGAAGAAGAAGAAACATTTTTCAAGTTTAACTCCTAATTTCGTTAGTAATTCGTTGCATGACATTACCACATTTATTCCACATAACTGCTGGCAAGCTTGCAACGTTAGAACCAATGCCAAAGGCAACAGAAATTTTCGATTTCTTAAAACAGCCAATAAACTCAATTCTTTGGAATCCATAGCTTCGCTAGCAGCTAGTTGAGGTTTCTCCTGATATATAACAGATATTGATTGAGAACCGTGGAGATCTTTCAAAGCTTTACGAGCAACTAAACAATCTTGTGGCTTGTGTTTCAAAAGCCATTCTGGACTTTCCGCAAACCAATGATATGAGGGAAAGCATACTAATACGAAAATCATATAGAAGCTTAGCGCGTAATGCCAGAGCTCCGCATTACCGAAAAGTTGCTTCAAACCTATTACTTGGGACACACAAATACCGATTGCAACACCAAGAGCTGTGTATACACCCACACTGCCCCTACGATCGGCGGGCGATAGTTCCAATAAATACATAGGATGAGCAGTGGTGATTAAAGCAGCTGCCACGCCTCCAATGAAACGACCCAAAAGTAACAGACTCACCAAACCGGAGTAGCGGCATAAAATCAATAAACAACCAGAAGCCATTAGGAGCAATTTGCTAAGCAAAAGCGTAGATTTTCTAAAATAGATAGAAAAGAATTTGTATGCGATAAAATGATCAAAATAGTCCGAGGCTTGTAAGGACTAAAGTCATCCACCTTCACGCGACTTAAAACCTGCACGTTAGTATCGCTAGCTATAAGTGCATATATACGTAGGTTATATTTATTAGGTTGTATTCATAAGAGTATATATTTATGAGTTGTATTTACGAACACATAAGCTTATCATTAGGCTTGTACTCGCCTTCACTGCCCAATACTGTACCGCTGCACGGATAGCGCTGGGAACTACAGTATTGTGGCTGGACTATCGATTGGCAACGCCACTCCGACATTAGGAGAAGAGGAAGAGAGCTTCCGACTTGCTGCTTCTTGACTGAACCGCCGTCGAGATAAAATATAAAAGTAAGGAAAAATTCGTCATCTCCCTTGCGACATAGGGGCCGGGATTCGTCCGTTTCGTCTGTGGACAATTGACGATCGATTATTGATTTACGTTAAGTAATCTCTTTAATAACATGAGTAAGCTCTTTAATAACATGAGTGAATTAATAAACAGAAGTCGAATTACAACGTCAACCGAGTTTAGGGTTTCCTTTTAATAAGTGGAGAATTCGACAAAGTAAAGACGACTGGAACTGCCGCTGAGGCTATCCCGGTATCATTCTGCTAAAGATAAATTTTTCCAACAAAGGAAGAATAGCATGCTTCACAGGCTTTAAATAGATTTTGTGAAAATACTTTAGTTTATATGGTTATGGTTTCCAAGCTAAGTTATCAGTTTTCGTCGATTATGGTCGTGTTGTGCAGTATGAATTCCTTCCGCCTGGCGCAACTAATAATAAGAAGAAATATTATTTGAGTTTGAAGATTACTTTGAAGGCGCAAAGGAAAAGGAAAAAGTCCAATTGGTCTTACTTTTTGGACACAGTAATATTTTTTTTCTTTCGCAAACTTATAGACGTATTATTTGCTACTGGAAAGAATTTTCTTCGGGGAGATTTGGCAAAATTGTTTTTGACTGCAGGTCAAAATCAATCAAATTGTGTGTGTGGCGTTGAATTAGTAAGTTCTACCAGTTTTGCAAGAGAAAAGATGAAAAGTGCTATAGGGTGCTATTGTAACTTCTCAATCCAAAGGTACCAACGGCAGAAATTATTTAATAGCCAAAACGAAGTAACCGAAATGATCTCGAGTTGCTCGAAAGTATGTTATGAATCACTTGATGACTTGATGACGCATCGAGGTCACAAGTTGTCGAAGCTAAGTCTAGCATACGTAGCAAAATACGAAAATCCGGAATCCAAGCAAATGCTCGTACAAAATGTCTTTAAAACGTATCCGGCCCATGAACTTCTTGCGCACTACGGTCAAGATATTAATAATCCGCTTTAGACGGGGAAACAAGATGGCATTTGCTGTATTCCTAGGGCTTTTGAAGCAGCTGTTAGAAGATTAGCTAATTCCGTATAGCAAAGAAAAAAAGAAATCTTGTGCTACTTATCGCTTGCATGTATTTTGATCAGTGACATATATTCGCGAAAATGATGAAGTAATGCAAAGCACCAAACTACACAACGGTTAAATTCGATGATTTTGACCTTTCTCTATATAAAATAACAGTTTTCCAAGCCCATCAAACACTTTTACATGCTTATGGTGATGCTTCCTCATCATATCCCAGTTTTAGCCGGGTTTTAGTTCCAATGTTTTGAAAATTATGATTTCGATGTAAACGATAAAGAATCGCCTGGAAGACGAAAAAAGTTCGAAGTCAATGAATTGCAAGGCTTATTGAATAAAAACCTAGATCAAACTGCCAGTGAACTTTCGAACGGCTTAGAAGTTGACCAATCAACTATTTGTAAACATATACATGTGATGCGAAAGACCCGAAAGAGGGAAAGTGGCTACCATACGATTGCCAGCCAAAAATAAGCGTTTTCCGTAGCGTACTATGCTTGGCAATGAAAAGTGGGTGTACTACGATAATCCCAACCGCGAGATGATTTAATCCAGCAAAGCCATCCAAATCGAGACCGAAGTGGAATAATCATGTCTACAAAGTGCTGCTGCGCTTATGGTGGGAGCAGTTAGGTATAGTCTATTACGAGCTGCTAAAATCGAACAAAACTGTTACTGTCGACGTTTGCCGATGTCAATTGAATAAATTGAACGATGGGTTTTTGCAAAAAAACCGGCAATAGCGAACAGAAGGAAAGTCATCCTGCTGCCTGGCAATGCTCGGCCACACGTCGCAAGAGTTATCAAGTATACAACGTTGCGGCTCGAATGGGAATTTCAGGCGCAGCGTACATAGCGCATTTCTGATTAGCACTTGTTCAGCTCGATCCGAAATGCTGAAGAAATGTCAAAATGGATCGATGATTGGTCCTCTACTAAACCAATATCGTTCTTTGTAAACGGTATCGTCACGCTGCCAGAAAATTGTCCCCATTTTTCCCAAAAAATTATTTTTTGAAGTGAAAAATGATCAAAACACATGCAAGCGCCTATTGTAGGATATATTCCACATGGCCGGCTATCGTTATCATTCCCAATCGACAACTGCCATCAGATAAAATTCGTGAAAAAAGTTGGCAGAATACTTTCCATTCTCTGTCTTATATTAAAAAAAGAAAATTCTGGTAATTAAGCAGGCGAACATTTTCGAAATCATATGACTTCACTTAAAATGAATTAATTGTTTGAACAGCAGTCCTACAAGTTGCCCATTAATCCCCAATGAATCACTGCTATAATTTTTTTTTGCTAAAAACACTTACCTTCCAAATTTATTGCAACACCATCCCGCAAGCAATGAGCCACACATGCCGCCTACAAGGAAGATAGCCACAATCAAAGCCCATAAGACATCTAATTGTGAGACGCTTAGACTAAGTCCATATTTACTTTTGATAGCATCATAGCACCAAACTTTAATGAACTAAATAATAAAAAAAAAATATAAGGAAATTAATAATAAAATAGAATTTGTGCCATATATGTAAAGATTCTTACCACAGCTGGACCATTCATAATGCCTAGAAAATAGCCGACAGGTATGCAAGAACCCAAAGTTGTGAAAAAACATGTTACGACCAATAAAGGCCGCCAACTCGTAGATGTAAAGTTCTATATACCAAATACAAGAAAGTATTTATTTTTATTTTTTATTTTTTTTTTTTTTAATATTTTTATAAATATTTTTACTTCCGAAATTTTTTCCATTATCGTAAGTTTTTCAAAAAAAAAATAAAATATATTAAATAACTACTTTTGAGAGTGCTATGTTGATCCCATCAGGGCTACTGGAATAATGCTCGCATTAGTGCTTAGTTGAACTTTAAATTTTATATAATGCGCATAATCTTACCTTCGTTATATTATTTCAGATCTGGACATGCGCTTTCTTGTTTAATTTACTAAACTGTTTTTATTA
>CCAG010000618.1:0-40873 GCA_001077435.1 Glossina morsitans morsitans | reverse complement strand
GAGTAATCATGCATATATATATATATATATATATAATTTTTTTTTTTTTTCTACATATATATATAGCAGGAGGTAAGTATATGTTAATATCAATAAATATTCATAACCCTAGAGATAATACAAACAAAAAAAAAAAAGTGAAGGCGATGAGTAAGCAGACCAAAGGCATTTTATTTCATATTTTTATGGGAGAAAACCAGTTCTACGCCATTAGCATCATTCAGGAAACAGCGAATGGCGAATAATTGCAACACATTATCTGAATAAGAAATATTAAGACGAAGTCTTTTTTTACACACATGATGATATTTAAAAAGAAATAAAAAACAATATTAAACAGAAATATATTGAAAAAAAAAAAAAGCATTAATTGCAATGACGTATGAAAATTTTATTTAAAAATAAATATACAAAACTGTTTTCATACGAGAGTTTCTTATCATTTATTGAAAGCGTTGCTACCGTTCTGTTACGTAGCAATTAAAGTTTTCAAAATCATTTGAAAATTATTAAAATTTGACTATCGAAAAACATTTTCTTTCTTCAACGGGCCCTTATCTTGCTTGCATGGTTGCGTAGTTAATGAACAATTGCAATCAATGTGAAGAAGGAAGAAGATAACTTTTAAGACGATTATCGAACGATGATGATGAGAACTAACTGACGAGAACTTAATAGATCGTCGCTGCGTAAACTGCGTAAAACTAATTCGAAGAATTGCATGCCCACACAACATATCCCATGCAGGAGAGACAAAAGAATCGAATCGTTAAAAATTATATAGAATTCAGTATCAGTTGTGGATCATTGATCTGTCTCAGATTTTTATTCAGCACTTACCGCTATTAAGGAAACACTAATAAGATTTTATATTAAACACGGCATGGACAGAAATTTTTGATCCCGGATATTAGTGTTTTTAATACATCTATCAACGTAACATGCTATGTTTGACTAAGCTTTTCAATCGGTGATTGTAACATAACATTTGCTATATAGTAGTAGTACTATTCGTAAGGTATACACCGATTTGAATCTATGCACGGCTGCTATAGAAACATAACATATTCGAAGGTTAACGTGTACGTCCAAGACATAGCGTAAGGTGGAAAAATTAATATACATACAACATAATAAAATATATCCAAACATTATAGGCAAGCAAAGCCGACTATTGAATGCCCTACGCCTAATTTAATTACTCATTCATTTTCGTAGCATTACATCAACAATTGTGCCTTGCTTTCGTAAAAAAGTATACTTCTCAATGAAAATCTTTATTTACATTGCCACATGGTCAAGGTATTAACTCACATTACCCAGATTAATCAAATTTAATTTTCTTGTTAAAGATTTGATGACCCTGCACCTATTTTCGTCATGAATAACTACAACTTACACTTTGCCGTCATAAAAAAAAACAGATTACTGTTCATGAGAACCTTCGTATAAGCTGGGATCTAAAAAGCATCCTTATGTGATTCCAAGTTCCTACGATCTACGTTTATTCAAAGTATTAAAAACTGCACTTTTTCGCAAGGCAAAAGTTTAACTTTCGCGGTAGTGCTTATATAGGAGGGTGTTCACAAAATTGGCCCATTCCATCTAAATTTTTTCTCATCAGATTCAGACAATGCTTCCAAGACGTAAGGTCGGTCTGCCTTATAAGTCTTTCAGAATGTTATATACATCCGCACACTTAATGCCCCAAGTAAAGTTGAGTAGAAATGCGCAAAGCGTACAAAGGGCGCAAATTACTTCACAAACAACATAACCGACGTATTATATATCTGAATATTGGATTTCGGCGGATAAGTGATTTAATTAATTTTCGGCTCGTAGAAGTTTTATGTCTAAATTTAAGATAGCGTTCAATAGTTTAAGCAAAACTTTATGATTGTCAGCATTGTTCGCATAAACGAACAAATAAATAATATTTACGATCCTTTTCATAGCGTTATGAAAAACATTTGTACAAAGAAAAAATAACTGACAAAGTTTTTAATATATATTTTTATATGAAAATTTTCAAAAGCATCACCTATGGATGCAGGTTGTTCACAAATACTCAATAGATCTTTCATGAAAATCCCTTTATAACATATAGTCTGATTACAATCGCATATGCTTAAATACGCGATGCACACTAACTTTAAACTTAATTCGTTTAATAGATTTGAAAATTATTTGTAATCAGCTTAGACATTATTCAGAGGATCTCAGACTTACTTATATAGATATTCCTTTCGTCATTGATTGGTGAACTTAAAGAAATAACAGAAGAACTGTTAAAGAATCGAAAGATTAAGCATTAATTTTTGAGCCTACATCAGAAAATAATTGGCTCGAGATTTAGGAGGTTAGTAGGTTCTGAGCACAGAACGGTTTCAAGGTCAGAGCTCTCCGAAAATACCTGCTAAAAAATCCTCTTACTTACTTATCAATGACGAAAGTCATGGCAACCTTGCAAAATTAAATATAACCCCAGTAGTGGGGGTAGTGGGCGGGTTCTCACAATCAATCCTTGATAAACTAATCCAAACCTAACCATCATATTTTTATAGAGAAGGCAAAGGCCACGTTTACTGTCATACTACTTTTAATCATATTAATGATCATCAAGAGAAAAAAAAATCTTGCAAACCACCTCGTAGTTAGTTTATGTAACGGCAAGCTCTTCGCGAAAACCAAGAAAAGAGCCATCGTTCGCTACAGTATCGCTACAGATAGTCTCTCAATTCCTTCGTATATTTCTGTCTAACTAATTTTATAATCAAATTATAAATGCGCCAGCATGGCTGAGAACACGGCACTTATGTGTCTTGATTTTTGTTTTCTCCTTTGAGGCCAACTATTCATGTTTCCACTGATATACCATGAACTTAATCGTAACAGTTATGAATATGGCAAGCACACAAATTACGAATTACCTCGTAATTGGCAGTCAACGCGTTTAATTTTTGGTAGAAAAACGTTTTAATTTTTTTTTTCTTTCACCAGTCACTCAGTGTGTATGTGGGCATGGTGTTAGTAAGAAAGGATTAGGTGAAGGGAGAGAAGGAAAATGGGACTGGTATTTTTGTCCGTTCGAGTTGAAAGTGGAAAGATCGGGAAAAATGTGCGAAAGACCACTTCAACGACTAAAAGTACCGTTGAAGAAGGATGGGTCGCGGTAGTGTACCATGCGATAACTGGGCACGCCGGACACCCGAGTGAGTGAAAACGCTTATAAGACTTGCCCTGCATATCTCACATTATACCGATATCCAAGAGTGTCGAAAGTCTTGAAAGCGGTCTCTTGGTCCATCAGCATCTAAGTTTTTTACTATAGATCGGCTAGGGCCGTTAGGTCTACACATGCGAACTGTGTTCTAATTTTGGTAGGAACAGGTAGAGTAAATGCTGCGGATATCGGCTTCAGGGGAGTGTAAAAAACCCAGACCTTTGATAGCCTCTTTCGTCACTTTAAGTACATGATCAGTTCGATGAACGTCATTTATATTTGCTGATGATCAGAATATCATAATAAACGTTATTATTAAAATATAAAAATATATTTATAAAACCTTCTCAAGGACCATTATATCGCTCGTGTTGTTCGCGAAAAGTCTACAAAAAAAAATATTTCAAACACGCTTTCGCATCATGATCAAAATCTTATCCTTCATTAACAACGAAATCAAACTGCGCCGTATTTCAATTTCGTGAAAACTTGGCTTAGCGTTTATCCAAATTCCCTGAGTCTATCAGCGACACAATCCATCGACTCATTTATCAAATATAAAGTTGTTCAACTTTATCGATTATCAAATTTAAAAAATTCTTTTTATTCACACTTGCATATGTCACCTGCATGCCTACGCGATAAACTCGTCGCAAAATGAGTTCTATGCTGGCGCTTAATACCATCAACGCCTTGAGATTTGCGTTTCTTTGATTGCCTGCACCGTTTTCTTTTTTTTTAAATCTCAATAACTTGGAATTGGAAATGGAAAGCAGCGGCCCATCTAAAAGAGTAACTAATGCAAAAAATGCTAAATATCTAGACACAAGCAATATTCGCTTTAGTGTGCAATCGTGTCGACGAGAACTCACTGCAGATAATGCAGATACTTTCAAATAAGAACTCAATGGAGAAACTCAAATCAAAGCAAGAATTTTTTGCATTTCGTTTTCCTGGTTGGTTACCACGTTACCACGTAAGCGCTTAGAAGAATTGAAAAAAAAAAAAAATGCGTGCTTTGTAAGTGTATTAGGTTGTAGTTCGTTTCGTTTTATCATAGAATCGAATAACAGAGTATATTATGTTTCTTATCCATTCCGTTGTATTTATACGAAACGAAGGAACAATGCAGTACATGTCCTTGTTATTGTTAATGTAAGCATAAAGTACATGGCTTACAGCGACAGGGCATAGGATCAGCTAAAATGAAAAAAATTTTCTCTATGTAACGTAATGGAACAGGTCTTTATTTATTATATTCGAGTCGGTCTTGTAAATACACTACACAATTTTATGAAATAAAATTCTTAAGTTAATTGCGTCATAACATGTCGAAAATAACCTCTTTTTCCGAGACCGAGAAGGTTCAAATTTGATACATATAATTTGTTTACGTAAAATTACTATTGCGATATAATTTTCTGCATGAAGCATTGACCCTTTTGTCGTGTGAACTTCAGTTTTCGTTAGATGAGGAGGTTCAAAAATTGCCTCAGCCGGTCAATTGCAAATTTTTTGTATATAACGACTTTTCAGAATAGGCCGTTATATGGAAAGTGGTTGAAAAAGTGGAACGATCTAAACCATTTTCAATAGCATTCGTCCTTGGGTCAAATCGTCACGTCACTATACCAAATTCCATCGAAATATCTCACAACTGGCAACCTGCAACATGAACACAAATTTACATAGACAGACATCAGACCGACAGACGGACAGAAAGACTTAGATCAATTCAGATTGTGATTCTGAATCGATCGGTATAATAAAAGAGGGATTAGAATACTAAAGTTTCATAACCGCATTTATCAACTTTACCAAAAAGGAAAGGCATAATGAGGACAAGACACAAGGACACTAATGACGTATTGTTACGTAAAAAAGCCGTTTTGCGATTTTACCTTTTATGCGAATCTTTCTAAGAATAAGTTTGTATATCTGAATTGTGAATTTTTAAGCTGGCGTAGGTTTTATTTTCAATTCTTCGAAGGTCGAATTCTATTTATCACGTTTCAATGCTTCTCCTACGCTCTGTCCATTCGAATATTGCAATTCAATTTTATCTTAACTCAACTGTATCTGGCTTTAGCAAATACACTGAGTAATTACTCTTTCAAATCAATTGCGAAATTTTTGAATTAATCGCTTTTTCTGCGAATCATTGTTAATCTTCTCGCCAATCGCCAGCGGCATCGACAGGTAAAGCTGATGGACATGCATTTGCCTTTTACATATTACGAATATCGGGTAGATTTCATACAGTGTCATTGTGTGACTTACGTAACAGTGGTTTGGCTTGGTAGTAATGTGACAAATGGGTCATCACCTAGATACCTTAAAGCGGAAAGCTAGAATTGCCTTTTGTAAAGTTTCGACTGAATCAATATGACAACGACCATACAACGATGACGCATTCTAGTGTAGATATTAATGAGCTCGCATATAACCCTTTTCGGTAATGTACAGTGTGTCAAATTCTTTCGGCCAACATTTCATAAGGCCCAGCACACTGAATGATTGAAATTATTCTTGCAGTCTACTTAAAAAATAAAAAATTGTTTTGTGAAAATTAACAATTAAAAAACATAATAAGCCTCCTAAGGCACTGATTGTTTTATGTGCATTTTCCGTCACCGTAAAAACTATTTACAAACTTTTACTGACACTGTATAGTAAATGCAAAACTTAGTCGATTTGCAAGTGCCTGCCGTTATAAGCTTATTATCGTTTGTCTTGCATGTACCTTCCTACTGTGATAATGATTTTAAGATCGCTCCCAAAACATATTTGTTGGCATTGACTCATCGATTATGATAACAGCATTAGGCGAGAGCATCATAACTTTGGTATTGCTATCATTGCTACGTTAGGCGTTGTATGCAGTGAGTAGTGTATTCACGTCTTGGCGATGCCTGCATTTTTTTTACATCCGACACTAACATCATTGGTAAAAGGGTTACGTGAAAGTTTGCTCATAACGTTAATGTAAAACAAGTAACAGCATTATAGTCGGGCAAGGCTGACCATTAGATATTTCACACCACTTCGCTTAATACAATTATTCACTCGGTTTGTTAATAATATTGTACATCAAAAAGTTACACATTATTTTCATGTAAAGGCGTGCTCCTCGTGAAAGGTCGCTTATTGAAGGATTCCTAAAACATCACAACGGCGTAATCCGAATTTAGCAAAGTTAATTTGCTTCTTAAAAATCTTATTAGTTTTCAGTTTCCGTCATAAAAAACTAGAAATCAAATTCTCTCTCTCTCTCTCTCTCTCTCTCTCTCTCTCTCTCTCTCTCTCTCTCTCTCTCTCTCTCTCTCTCTCTATCTATCTATCTATCTATCTATCTATCTATCTCTCTCTCTCTTTCTCTCTTTCTCTCTTTCTCTTTCTCTTTCTCTCTTTCTTTCTTTCTCTTTCTCTCCGTATAAGAGCTTGCTTTTCGTGATAGCCCATATATATGTCGCGGTCTAAAAAATAGACCTCTGCGATCCAATAAATTGCTACTACAGACCAATTTTCATCACCATATATTAAAAATTAAATCATTTTCTGAAGGGCTATCAATGAGAAATTATCTTATATGAAGTGAACTTCAAGAAATAGACCGATGTGGTTCAAATTTAATACACACTCATTTTTTATGTCAAATTACTATCAGAAGCAGATTTTCATCACAAAACGTTAACAATTGGACCGGCCGTTTTGGCATATAAGGGTTTACATTTCCTAAGAATCCTTATATGCGGTGGTATCGGAAAAAGCGACATGCGCGCTCCAAATTTGAGAATTCGACGAGAAATATTAAGAATTGTGCCTTTTAACCATATAAAGATTTAGTTTTCGTAGGAACGCTCCAGCCAGAACATATGCTTCATACCAATTGACAATGTCGAAGTACTATTGCTTGGCGAATTTTATCGAGATATTATGATGGGTCGAGAAAGTGGACTGAACTATTTTCAATAGCGATCATCCTTGGGTCGAACCACGTCAATGTACAAAATTTCATCAACATATCTCAAAAATTGCTACGTGTAGATTTAGCATCAAAATACATAGAAGGACAGACGGACGGATGCCCGGACTGAAGCCGAGATCGATTCAAATAATGATTCTGAATCAATCGGCATAATGAAAGGTGGGCCAATCTTAAGTTATTCTAAGTGTTATATACATCCGCACAAACTTAATATACCCTATAGCCCCGTAAGCCCCGTTTGAGATACACTGCCATGAGGATCCCTAACTGGTAATCAAGTGTTGAAGAGAAGTATGCAGTAGGTAGTAAGGCAGTTGTTTATCTTAATTTACAACGTGTCAAAATGTTAATGGTTGTAAAATTGTGTTTGTTATTATGTGTTTTTGGACAGTTGTGGTACAAGAGCACATTAAGTTTATGAGGTTGTATGTAACACTAAAAACAACTTGAGATAGACCCAACTTTTATTTTACCGATCAATTCACGATCATTTTCTGAATCGATCTAAGCATATCTATCCGTCCGTGTGCTTTATTTTCTTATGTCCAATCTACAGGTCGTTACTTTTGCGATTTTTTTGTTGAAAATCGGGACACTTTCGTTTTTTGGCCTAAGGACAAACGCTACTTAAAATGATTCGGATCGGATTACTTTTTCGACCACTTCCCATATAAAACCTTGTTTTTTGAAAAGTCAATATATGGATAACTGCCAGATGATGTAGAATAATTAATGGTGGGCCGTTCGCAACTTTTTTTTTCTTTTTATTTGTTACAAATTGTAAAATTAGTATCAACATTTTGTTACGCTATACATAGGATTGTAATGGTATAGATAAGGTAGAATATAGTGAAGTTAGGAAAGCCAAAAGTCGGTGCAAAATGAAAGGGTATATTCCAGATTTAACATGCACATACATACATACATACATACATACGTAATGATGAGCAAGTAGTAGTAAAAAGTGAGCAAAACAAAATTCTATCGATATGAAGATGAATACTCTAAAATTATGCCCAAACATCCTCATTAAAGCGTCCCTTGCCAACACCGTTGGCAGCTAGTGTTGCAAATTTTGCGCATGAACCTTCGAAGTCTTAAATAAAGTAAACAGTGCGCGTATTACTAAAACACCTACAACTTAGCATAATCTCTGAGGCAATAACACAAATTTCAACTGAGTGCATGTTAACTATATTTTTCTTCTTCTTCTTCTTCTTCTTCTTCTTTTTATCACTTAATTTGATATCAGTGATAAAGTTAATAATGTTTACTTTAAATTCAGATTATAGCTCTTACCTATCACTACTAGCTTAAAATGCTGTGATTTAATACAACGACTTAATCTGTGTCATGTAACGAGATTTGTCTTCTACGACCATAGAAAGTATTACATATTAAATTTTATGACTATTTGGACGAACTGAATGATAGCTTTAAAGTGGACAAGGTATGCTCTTGTCTTTAAAAAAAAACATGTTTCTACAAGCATTTGAATCTATGAGTGCGTCGACTTAGTCGTTCCTATGGATTTCATTTCCAAAACTTTAAAATATTTTCCATCTATTGCGTGTCGGTAAGCCAGTCAGTCATTTGAATAGAAAATGTTTTTAGGCCTTTATTTTATTTCAAGGGCCTTTTACGCACGCTACACAATTCGACTCTCTCTTCCTGTTCGATCTTATGAGAAAGTGAAAAAAAAATTTATTTAAAATATTCAAAAGGATTTTTTTTAACTCTTTTTTTTTTTTTTTTCTTTTCTATTTCGATAACAAATACGTCATCTAAATGTACTTAATTGTATTCAGTTTTCAATATGATGATAACTTAATGTTATCAACTTGGTGTACAAATGTTAAGCAAGTGTGTGAATATAATGTGAAGTTATCTGAATCTGATTGCCATAAAGCAAACTTTTCAAATATGCGAAATTATATACGATACGTATGTAAAAGTTTACAAATTCATTTTAATTGTGAAATTTATTGGAAAGCGAGAACTCACTCAGTGATAAAGATGAGGGATTATCTTTATGCATAAATAAACTAATATGTCCATATCTAATATATAACCATTTATCCCATACATGGTCGACATAATTACAATTGCTTTCATTATATATTGTATTTTATGTGCACATCAAGTCCACATTCCAAAAGTAAAAACAATTTCATATTTTATAAATACACTTGTCATCCGAAAGACAGATATAAATATTAATTAAATGAAATTTGTTGAATAGATAGATACATAACTATTGGACTTTTTAATTAAAAATTCCAATAGCCGACAATATACAAAATCTTTGCACACTAACCTACACACAATTGCACATACGCTTAGTTACTTATACATAAACGTAAACATAGATAAAATTCAAAACTACAAGCATTTTATACTAAAATGAAAAGTTTTGGACCAAAAAAAAAAAAACGAAAACAACAACAACAACAAAAAAAGAAAAAGAAAAAATAAATAAATAAATAAAAGAAAAAGTTTTTTCGTAAATGTGTCTGTAGTTCTTGTATCTGTATAAACGGTTTGTTATATTCTTGTACTTGAAATTTGGCCGACCAACCGTCCGACCAAACGTAATTCACATACAGGTAAAAACAGAGGGAATTATACTAAAGTTCTTCTGTTTTTCTTTTGGTTTTTTTCTTTTTTCATTTTTTTTTTTTCGTTTTTAGCTTATGGGTTTTCAGTATAAAGTTGTTTTTATGTTTATTCCCCAACAACAATGTAACTACTTCACAAATGAAATGAACATTGCAAGCTTTACATAAATATGTATGTATGTATGTATGTATATATGTATGTATATGTATATTTATGTTTATGTGCATGTGCATAAATACATGCACATATCTAAATGGTTTTATTTACATACATACATGCATAAGTTTGTTTGCATTGTTTGTAGAAAACAAAAAGGTTTCAGTACAAGAAAATGCCCTAAAATCAACACTTCACGACATAAAACTATATACAAAATGAGGCAGACATACGCAAATATAAAAATATATATATTATAAATATATATATATATATGTATATACATATATATACATTTATATATATATATATATATATATATATATATATGTATATAGTTACATTCATACAAATATGTAGGTAGATGTAGTTACACAATTTAAAACATACACATTTATGTTGCAATCGGGTTTTTTTCCGTCTTTTTTTTAATTTTTTTTTTTTTTTTTAATTCACTACTAAAAGATAGGAGCATAGCAACCTTTTTTTGCACATTACTTTTCTATACCTATAAGTTTAAATTATAATAGACAGAGAACACGGCTAGCTTTTAAAATGTTCATTCTGAATGTATATGAGATTTGGAGAAATGTTAGATTGATGTTGAAACTGCGTAAGCTTTATCAGCTTAAGAATCCAAACCGTAAAGTTTAGATAAAAGAATTTTTAAAAGCTAAATGTTAAGCATACAAGAGTTACTCACTCACTTAGATTAAGAAAGATTTCCTACTTGTTTTACACTTACATATATGCATTCATTTATTGAATGTACAGGAAAAAGCAAAAAAAAAAAAAGAACAGTAAACAAAAAAGGAAAGGAAAACAATTTCAAAAACACAAAAACCTCATACACAGATTGGAACGAATTATGTAAACACTCCGCTACTTTCAGTAAGCAAAACGGATAGCGCTCGGTCAACTTAAAATGCGCCATGCTAACCCTAGAACTAGAGCGAACTAACGTTAACTAACCTTAAAACTCTTAAGTGCGGCAAAAATGAAAGTTCGTTTGTTCATTGCTTGCTCACCGTACGCGGAATGAAAAAAAAAATTTGTTTTTTTTCTATTTTTTCATTCAGGCGATGTCGCCTTAGCCAAAAAAAAGAAATGTATTTATAATAAACGTCCCTTGTTTTTATATCCTCGACTAGCTGAGGAAAACTATTTTGAAGGCTTTGACTGTCCCCTCGCGATATAAGCATTAAATGGATTGATAAAGTGAATGCGCTTACACTTCTTTTATTGAACAGAATACTAAAAAAATCATAGAGTAGATACATATGTACCGGTTATTTGGTTGTGTTGCAGTTTTGTTTCCCGAGTATTTACTTAATTCTTCAGTTATACAGCTTTGTAACAGACGAAATTGAGTTTCAAAGTTTTTACAATGCTTTCACAATACTACACTCTTATGTACTTTTATATGTGTATTTTTCCACATCAGAGAATTCTTTCGCCTGCTTTTACCATGAACTCATTTCCTTGCATATGCATCTACATGCATATATATATATATATATATATATATATATATATGTAGGCATGAATGTATACAAGCATTTTGTTTGTTTGTATGCATGTATGTATTGCTTGCTGATGTGTTTTTAACCTATTAAGGCTAGGAATTATTATTTGGATTTGAATATTCTAAGGGCTCAAAAGAGAAACAAGCAGCAATAGCTCGGCAAAGACCTTAATACCCTAAAAAAATGTAGATTTTGAAAACACCAAAATCCCTAGAAATAACTTTTGTTCGCTTGCTTTATTTATTTTGTTATATTCTTCTTTCGTTTTTTTCTCTGACCATTTTCTTCTTCTACACCAAAGCTTAACCGCATGCATATGAATACAGTTAACGTATGCATGAAATCTTTAAAGGCGACACTGAAATGCAAATCCAGATCGGCTAAAAGTTCTTGGCAGTAAAAAGCCTCAACTTTCATATAACTGTGAAGGTTATTTAAAATAAACTTTCTTTTCTTTCTTTTGTTTTCAATTTCAAGTTGATTTAGACAACAGATTAAATCCATTAATGAATACGAACGAATATGATTTATTGTGTGGGCAAATATTTTCGCAAAAGCTTTCTTTTCACTTAATTTCATTCTTGGAGAAACTACTATATGATATTTTTGCTTTGCTCCTCTCTTTTGTAAACAATTCATTATTTCATTTTAAATTTTGCAAAATTTTATTATTTTATCATTATATCGCCGTAATATACGCGCAAGTTGAACGCATCCGCTTTTCGATTATCTTTAAATTCGGAATTGATACGTGTCCATCCTTCTTTTCGTGACTATATGTCACTCTATCAGATCAAAAGTATTTAGATGCTTGAATGTATTTCGATCACTTTTTCGCTTAAAAGAAGCATTTGTTGAGAGAAATTCATGCAACGTATACTAATTAAAAAAAAAAAATATATTCCTGGCAAGATGGCGATACCGTGTCGAGCGAACGATATTGGCTTGGCAGTGATCTAATCATCGACCCGTTTTCACACTTCTTCGGCATTTCGAAATCGCGTGCCAGTCAAACCATGCGACATCGATCTAAATAAGTGGCAATCAGAACGCACTATGTTTGGTGAGTACACTGGGTGCGGCAAAAATTCCCCTTCGAATCGCAACAGTGTATCCTTGACAACGCTTAAAATGTGTGGCCGAGCGTTGTTTTGCCAGATGATGCCGTTTTATCTGTTAACCGCCATTGTTGGTCTTTTTTGTAACAATGTATCGCTCAATTTGTTCAACTGACGCCGTAACTGTAACAGTTTTGTTTATTTTTACCAGCTCGTAATACACCAGATCTTGCTGATCCCACGATATGAACAGCAAAACTTTACGGTCATGAATACTTCGCTTGGATATTGATGTGGATGGGTCTCCTGGACTAACCCATGTCTTTTTACTGTTGGGACTGTCGTAGTGGACCTATTTTTAATCGCCAGTCATAATATGTTGCAAAAAACTTTTCCTTTTTTGGCTAGCAACCAATGAAACCGCGATCTTGGAAAGGTTCGAAATGACATTTTCAATCAAATCGTGTGGTAGCCATTTCTCCTTCTTTTTGGATCTTTTCCATCGCGTGTGAACGTCACTTGATTCATCAACCGCTAAGCTGTTCGAAAGTTGTTTGCGAATTTAAGGTGAATTTTCGTCCACTAATTCTTCCAATTCATTGTCTTCGAACTTTTTTTGGGACTTCAGGCCCTTCTTTGTCATTGACATCAAAACACCATTTTAAACCGTTGAAACCATTCCTTCCATAACGTTCACCCATGGATCATAGCACGTCATAGACGATAGACTGACAGACTGACAGACAAGTTTAGAATCATCCTTTCAATCAATCAATAGAATAAAATATAAAAGCCCTTCTGAGTGTTACGCACGTCCGCACAAACTTAACATACCCTGTACCACGAAGGGTGCAGGGCATAATAAATAATGATTTGACAAAAACAGATTACAAAGTCGCCAAAGTAATGCCCAAATTAAAGAGAGCTCAACTATGAACGGTTGAAGCATCCAATTTATTTACCGGATCGAGTCTGCACCAATTTTCATATGTTTTCAAACAGCATAAGAAAAAAAATGGAAAACATTTGGAGAAATTGATGTAGGAAGGATAACCTAAAAAAACAAAACTATTTTAATTAATTAACTTAAGTTATCTCATCATCGGTCCGGGTCAAGTTGCTTATATGTATATGACCAAGAGTACCGTTTTCGGTACACGCTTATTCATATGATAATTTTGTATCAAAAGCTCTTTTGTATTTTTACGAGAGAAAATACATATATTTTCACTTATGCTGCCACGTACACGTACACGTCTTAAACAACGCAAACTATGTTAATGTATAAAATATTAATAGTAAGCAAATAATTTCTAGGTCCTAATATCGTGATTTAAAAACATTGACTTGGGATACAAATGCATTTTAACATGTACTGAAAATGATAGATGAGGCAAGAAATATGTTAGGTTATGAAGTTTATGAGAGGCATTGCTTAACAAATAAGTAAGCAAAAGTTGGTAGCATCAACTAAGGCAACCAAGCTTCTGAAGAATCCGGTCAATCACATGCGGATAGAAAGATTAGATTGAAGAAATTACAGCAAAAAGTATTCGTAACACGGAAGGAAAAGGGAGAAGTAAACTTTTCGAACGTCACACGCAGTCGGTAATTAAGCTTTATTAATTAAATAATAAATTAATAGTAAATTATTTATTCGATAGCGTTATAATGTATTTAAAATAAGCTCTTGAGGTTTTATACTCTTAAATAAACAAGTTTATAGCGCTTTCAAAACCAAAGACGCCCTCTAACAAGCAGGCAGAGAGAGAGAGAGAAAGAGAGAGAGAGAGAGACGTAGAGAGAAGAGGAGCCCTACCCTTGTAATAGGAAAGCAATGTTCTTTCTTATTATAGTTTTTGTCAAATTTCGTATGCCGAAGCAATAGTCACAATAAAACTTTTCAATATCAATTTTTTTTTATGAAAGAAAGTTATTAAATGATGAAAATTACAAAAAGAAAATATAATCGCTTCTGGCCGAATCTTTTATACCCATCAGTGTTATCCTAAAACAGACAAAAAAAGGTATAGGAACTAAATATGCATTTATGGAATGGGCGCGGCTAACCTTTTCTATTTTCAAGATAACAATTTTTGTCTCAGAGGCGTGTGAACATTGTGGGCGTGTCCTTGGAAAAGTTTAAGTCACATCCAAGTTCTTTTGCAAGTTCGTAGGCGATAATTTCAATTTCGCTAACGGGAAAATCCTTTTCATAGATACTAAACAGTTGGACAGACGGGCGGAAGAGCAGACAAACATGCTTAGGTACATTCAAAATTAGGAACTTGCCGAGAATTTATATACTTTATGCGGTTTTCGAAGCTTGTTTCTACGCCTAATAAAGGTAGCGAAAAAAACATTACACCTTGATACACTAAAATATTGGGTAGACATGATCAATTTTTTTCCATTCTTATACAAACGCTGCAGCACCGCCCATAGAATATGCGTGCACATTTTTGTACATTTATCCGCTATAGTTTATGAATAATGAGGCAAAAGCGAATTTTTTTATCCCTTTTGAAAAACAGAGGTGTTCTTAGTTTACATGGTATTCTTCGGCCGATTTGGCCCATTTTCAATATCAATCCGCGTGCAGGAACTTCCAATGTTTCGGATAAATTTGAAGTTGGTTGCTTCTGTGGCCATTTTTTGCGGTCAGGAGAATGTTTACAGTAGACATTATACAGACGGACAGACGGACAAACGGGCGTGTTTAAATCAATTTAGAATATGATGCTGATCAAGAATGTATGTATATTTTGTGGGATTTCTGATGCTTCCTGCTGAGCGTTGCAAACGTTTCGGCAAAATGAATACACCCTTCGGTGATGGGTATAAAAATTCTCATGACTTGCGATGGCTTGGTTAAGTTGCTCAGAATTTGGCTGAAAGAATGAACAAAAATAGAACAGCAATTTGAACTTTTATAAAATATCTTTCTTGGCCGTCGCATTATATTGGTCAAGATGGCCTTAAATCCTTTTTCAAAAACTTAATAATTACGTGAATAAATTTCGTTTATGTTTTCGTGAATTTCCATGTGCCGACGTTTAGGCGATGTTATGGAAATGAAAATTATGCATATTTTATATAATTTAAGGTTTCTCTTAAGTAAATATATACGTTTGCATAACTGTATATATTTATGTGGTTGTGTGTCTTTCTCTACATATTATATGTACATGTTGGCATAAGTGTACATATATATATATATATATATATATATATGTATGGGTTTATGTACATGGCTGTGCGTTTACGTGCTTGGTTTTGCCTTTGTGTGTTACGTTCGTGTTCATGTGTATGTGCTTTTTGTGTAAATAATACTTGGTTCACAGCTGTGTTATATTATTTTGAGGTGTTATGATGATAAAGTGAGAATCTTGTAAAATTTTGCAAATTTTAATAAATAATAATTTTTCCTTGATTCTATGTCAACCAACAACAAGCCAGAATTTTGGTTTTTCTAATACAAGTGATCCTCACTATGTCTGGTGGTCTGTATTCATATAAAATGAATAGCTAGCTATTCCTTATTTCAATATATGTATTTGATATGTATTTGTTGCATACAGCCATGGACATATAAATAGCGTAAATTTAAGATAACATTTTCAAAAAACATATTATATTTTTACACACATGTGTATTTTATTTAATATTATTAAAGCATTTTATTGAGCATTACTATAAAGATAAACTATTTCATTGGATAATATTTACCATTATTTTTTTCTTTCTCTCGCTTGCAATTGAATATAATAAAAATAGCACAAAAAATATGAAAATAATTTTTATACCCAGCAGCGAAGGATGAAGGGTGTATTCATTTTGTCAAAGCGTTTGCAACAACCAGAAGAAAGCATCAGAGACCCCACAAAATATGCATATATTCTTAATCGGCATGAAATTCGAAATCGATTTAAGTACGTCCGTCTGTCCGTGCGTACAATATCTGTTGTCAACATTCTCCTGGCCGCAAAAGGCCGCCACCGAAGCTATTGACTTCAAATTTGGCAGAAACATTGAAAATTCCTCCACGCGGGTTGATATTGAAAATGGGCCAAAAGCTGTAGCAACTGTATAAAAATAAGCTGCTAAAAACTTGACCACGTCTAGCACGCGGCACGCGCATTCCATATCATTGCACGAAAATGTGCATAAAAATGTAGTTCGTTTGTCTCTTTAGTTTTTGTTCTTTTTTTTTTGTCTTTTTTAGGATAACACTGATGGGTATAAAAGATTCAGTCCTAACCGAAGATAGTTTTGTAACTTGTTTCAGTTTTGATTGTTTTCTACCTTAAATTAATTGACAGCAGAAAAATCACTTCACATCTAACTAGCATCGTATTCGAACGGAGGTGTACTCATTTTGTCATAATGTTTGCAACACTCAAAAGGAAGCTTCGGAGGCCCTATAAAGTATGTATAGTCTTGATAATTATGTTGGACGGCACGACACGGTGGAATAAACATTTTTCTTAACAATACCATCCGTATGGGTATGAAATAAAAGGACTTGGAGAGTAGAATACGACAAGGTACGTGTGATAATTCTAAATTAATTACTGTCGACGTCACGACGTGACGGATTAATTTTGCTTAACAATATCTTTTAGAGAACTAAGATATGGAAGATATATTATATCCACTTCCCTTCGTTACGACCACAAATAAAAGCATGGAGCGCTAGAGATTTGAATGGCGGTGGGTATGCGAGATTCGATCCCAGCTGAGTATAACTTTCTTACGTGCTTTTTTTAACTTTTTGACTTTCCTTAATATCGCCACGTAGCAACAAACAGTTGATTGTGATGCATTCAACCTCTGTGCTATATCTTTTAATGCTTACGGCGGATTTTGTTTCAATATTTGGGTTTGAAGCCTTAGAAGTTGATTTGAGCCTCCGCAACCAAATTTGACAAATTAATTTCCGATTGCCCGATTGCTTCTTAAATCTTCACCTACAGTCTACACTGCATATGCTTTCATGCATGAGCCTTATTGAAATTCTCAAAACACCACCTGATGTTGTTGTGATTATGAAGAGGAATTTCATAAAATATGTACCACACAAAACAGACAGACGTCAGAAGACTAAGGGAATTCTTATCTATTTGGTGAAAGCAGAAACACCTTTAGCTTGGCGAAGGTAGATAGCGATGTACCTTCTAGCCATCTCTATCGGAAGTTATCTTTAATTCGATCTAATAATTTACCGTAGTTTCTTTTCTGAGCATCTCGCGCTATTCCTATGTCCAAAGAATTTTCGTATCCTTGAGAATAGTTTCACTGTTGCAATGAAATGCAATTTAAATCATACTTACTTTCCTTTTTTGTAAATCTCTTAATAAATCTTTGCGTTGATTCTTAAGGTGAAATTTGTGTTATATATGAGCACATTGCTGTGGAGATATATATATATATATATGGATGTATATGGATGCGTTTCCATGTACGAGTACATGCGTAAATCATTTTAGAGAAACGTAGATGAAAAACTGATTAAAAGTAATTTTTTAATTAGAAATTTTTGATGACTCTTTTCCTTTCCATCTCGTTCTCTTTTACTTAATTTATACGTGTATTGTATTTTCTGTTTTATAAATAAATATAAACCACTTTACAATTCTCTTTTCAAGTTGACCATCTTGACATTTTAAAACTTATTCCACAACTTATACACAGGCGAATAGAGAAAAAGAAAGGACTTTTTGTTAGAAAGAGAATATGAGTACAAGAGCAACAGCAAGAGCAAGAGCAGAAGCAAAAGCAAAAAGCAAAAAAGGAATAGATAGTGAACTTGAGAGGAGCGAAGAGTGCAGAGTATAGACAATAACTTTGGTCATAATGAAAATGATTCGAGAGTATTTTGTTCTGTTTTAATTACGGTTGCCTTTTATTTGCAATTTACGTGCTGTTTACAGAACATGCCCCACGGGCCCCGTACAATCACAAGATGCAGTATTTTACTCATTCATTCATCCGGTCAGACACCATTTACAATCACCACTCACTTCTCGTTGCAGATAAATAAAGTAGTAGTGTGCTCATCATTTGCAAATGGAATGGATAAAATGAACAGGACAGGCGAATGACGGGAAACGCGCAGGGTAAGGACAGACCCTATGCTAAAAGGAGCACTCATTCAATTGCTGCTCTTCGTTCCCAGTGCCGATACCCGGCTCTATCTAACTGTATGTGATAGAGTCCTCAAAAAAAAAAACAAAAAAAAAAGAAATGATAGTAGATTGTATTGTACGTTCTTCTTGCATATATGTAAACATGAACGTGTGTATGTGTAACTATGTGCGTCCCGTTTGTGTTTGTGCGAATTACTATACCCCACAGAACTCATCATGAGATATGTAAACAAAAAAAAAAAAAAAGGGAAAAAAGAGAAGAGAAAACAAACAAACAAACAAATATACGCGCACACACTAGCAGACATATTCATTCACATTTATAGTTCAAACGATATCAGGTCCTTGAGACTTTAAATCTACAAATCCCTTCACATTTTCACATTTAATTTTATTGTTATTGTATTTTCATTGCGAGGGTTCAAGGAGTCGAAGTATGAAGGCGGCCGTTCGCGTTTGGTATGAGACAACTTCTAGCCATTTTTTATTGTTTGAATCATGAACGAACAAACTTACGAACCAACGAAGCAAACCATGAACATTAAGTAAGAACGTTAAACGAGAAGCAAACGCAAACAAACTACTTTTCTGAGCTTCAGCTTGAAGTTTATTTTTATTCGAATTTGTTTTCTTCTCCTCTCCTCTCCTCTCTTTTCTTTTTTTTTTTTTTTCTGCATGTGTTAGTGTACTGTTTCTTAGGTTTGGGGTGGCCTTGCTTTTGCTATACACAGTAACTTAAATGTCGGTATCTTTCTATGCATATATATACGTATGTTTGCCTATATAAATATGTGTGTATGCATGTATGTATATAAATTCTTGTATTCGTGTATGTTAATAAAGATGAGCAAACGAACGAAAAACGTTTTTCGTTAGAAACTTTGAAAAGGAATTTGATGATGTTGCTCTTCACTTTGTAATTTTTTGATATTGTAGTTGATGTTGCTGACGTTGTTGTTATTATTATTATCGTTTTATTCGTTGTTTGTGTTGTTATTGTAACTGGTACTGTTGTTTGCATAGAGTTCCTCCTTGAACTAAATTGTAACAAAATCTAATAAAAATCCATTGTGGGGGGTCATTGCATATCAAAACAAAAAAGACTCAAAAACAAAAAAAAAGCAAAAACAACAAAGATAACAAGCAAAAAAAAAAAAGCAAAGAAACAAAAAACATAAAAATAAGTGCCAGAGGACGAGACGAGTAAACGAGAAGATTTAAAAGAGAGTATAGCTTAACAAACACACAAACATACATGGATGTGTAGATAATTCCTTTTTACAACATAATATTCAATTGTCTACAACAACTGGGTAAACTACATATCGAGAAATGCACTTGTCGCTGATGATGTTTACTCAATGCTGAGGACTAAATAACAACAAGTTTATGTTGCAAAAATAAAGCAAAAAAAAAAAACAGATCAAAAGGAACGAAATGAAATCAAATGAAATAATTGCTGAGTATTCGTCAATCAAATCGAATGCTACAATAAATAAAACCGAAAACAAATAAACAACCGACAACCGACAACAACATTCGTCATTTTCTTAACAAACGTATCGAAGAATTTGCGTAAAAACGTGACATTTAATCGGTATCGTTGATGTAACAGTAAAAGCTCACATCGTTAAGAAAAGTATCAGGTGTAGATATAATTGCGAATCGATTTTTGTAAAAGGTAGCCATAGAAAGAGTTTATCTATAAGCATTTGCTTCATACGTATGGCTTTTCAATTATTTTATTAGTATTATTATTATGATTATTGTTATTACAGCGAAGGATGAAAGGTATATTCATTTTTTCAAAACGTGTGCAACACCGCGAAGAAAACCTCATGATCCGCACTAAATTCTAAATTGATTTAAGCATGTCCGTCTATCTGTCCTTGTAATGTCCGTGATAAGCATTCCCTTGATCGCACCAATGCAGCAGTTGACTTCAAATTTAGCGAAAAGTTTGAAAATTTTTTCACGCAGATTGGTATTGAAATCGATCCAAATCGATCAAAAAAACCCAACACAACCAAAATAGAATATAATCTAGGACCAGCTCTCGCAAATAAAAAAAAAAATGGTTTTTTACACGTTACTTAGAAATCGCAACAGATATAACGATAATAATTTGCATTTACATCCAATGGGTGGTCCTACAGCTGGATAAATCGACGCCTACTTAACATTATAGAATATTAAAATTTCATACCTTTATCGGGGCGTTTGCAGCATCAAGAATGAAGCTTGTGAGATCCTATAAAGTCTATATGTTATTGATTAGGATCAAATCTGCATGTTCCAGACATATTTTGTCAGTTCATCTGTCCACTTATCAGTTAAACGTTGTGACAAACGTACCCATGCTCGTAAAATTTGGGATATCAGCATCAGATGGGACAAATTGGCAGAAGGGCACGCCCAAAATACAATATAAATTAAGAACATTCCTGTTTTCTGAATGTTTTTTTTTTTTTTTGTGTCCACTACACATAAAAGGCAACAAACAGACAGAAAAAAATCAGCTACGTCCACGTAATATTATAAAGAATGAAAATTTAGTTTTTTTCATTTCTTGTCAGTCTTTTTTAGGATAAAATCTTTTATCCGGTCGTAGCCGAATATAATTTTACTTACTTGTCATATAAATGTTTAGAGCCCTTGGACGTAGACTAAGGAAAACAAACGAATAGGCTGCAAAGGAATAGGCTGCTACACTTTACCTGCACTAAATGCACCGTTTATCAGTTTTAACGTCACATCGTGGAGATCAGTCCATCTTTTGAAAAGACAAACATATCTTGAAAGCATCGAGAGCATGCATACCTTACTCTACTCTGGGTAAGATGCAAAGATAAAGTTACATCCGGTTATGTGTTAAAGCAGCATCCAGAAAGAAGCTTCTATCTCAGATATGGAAATCGTTGCGTTTTCTCGTTAATTCGTAGTAGAAGTATACGCGTTTGAAAATAATCTTAATTTTTAAACTTCGAAACAAAACGCTCTCCAGACTATCGGAAAGACTTAAAAATGAAGAATGCCAAGCATATCGCACAAATATCCAAGTGAAGCTCTTGAGAAAGTCACGTAAAAAGTTTAAAATTTTCATAGATCAAAATTTATTAAATATCGTAAGGAAAATGAATTTGTTTTTTAAAAAAGACAAATTGCTTGTGATAAGTAATTGCCACTTCAAGGACTTACGCGTACCGATTAAGAAAAGCAACCGATGAAGAAAAGCGAATTTATTCAAAGCAAAGAAAAAAGGAATCTTTGAATGCAAGTTTAAGCATACGTTCCTGTCAATAGTCAACATTTCGTATCTGAAAGCTGATCTAAGTTTATCTTTGTGCGTTTCTGGTCGTGTCCGAAACACATTCACCTCATCAGAAATCGTTATTAAATTGCAAAACTACGATTCAATTGCAAAGTTCTTGTCATCATCACTCCTTTGATAAACTGTAATGACTAACCAAATAAGCTATAAGTAAATAATTTGATCGATTATAAGCTTCCACACAATTGCAACTAATATTACAGTTATACTGACAGAGACAATATTACGAATGAAGTTTACAGGTTTCCTCATCGTTCTAATCGCTCTAATGCCTGCAAACGGATGCATCAGGTTTTAATTGAAACTGCATTAATATGTATGTACGTGCGCGTGTATATAAATATAAGTATATATTATTATGCGTAAATATTTATATTTATGTGTTTACATTAAGTCAATCTCAATGAATTTAAATTTATTGATATAATTGTTTGTTTAATACAAAAACTGTGACTTTTTTTTTTGGAGCAAGGACGGAGGGGTTAGCAAAATATTTGAATAAAATTTTTCTTTTAATTTATTTGTGGTTATAAAAGCTGAATGGAAAAGAAAACAGTAGAATATATATATATATATATATATATTTATCTACAATACAATATAACGAAATATCATATTTTACACCAAAACTGAAAATAAAATTTAAAAAAAACCGAAAACTTTTTTGATAATTAAAAGAAATTTTATTACATTTATATATATATATATATTCGTGGGGCTAGATTTCGTAAGTATAAGATACATTTTAATTTTAAAGACAAATTTCAATTTTTGCACTTTATTGTAAGAAAGTTGAACAAAGTCTTTTGGCCCGCAATGAGCATCGTATTGACTTTTAGTTTCTGATTCCAACATTTGATAACAATGTCGCGCCTAATCTCAAATTTATTTAAAAGACAAGAGATTATGCATGCAAACATAAATACATACATATATATACACGCACGCAAGCAAGCAAGCACGCACGCACGCACGCACGCACGCACGCATTCACGCATACACACGTAAACGTATACTTACTGAGCACAAACAAAACATAAACCGCCATAGCCTTTAGAATGATTATGGCAGAGATCTGTAAATAACAGCGCGCAACCCCAAGCATGATAGTTAAGAGGACGGTCTTGAAGTGGTAGCGATGAAGAAAAAGTTTGCTAAGTAATAAAACTCTTATCGTCTTGTTTTGACTCGTGCTTTAACCCAACTAAGCAACTTCTCTCGGATATATATACATGTAATATGTATACAATATAAACAACCACAGATACAGTCAAATTCATACAAACACACACACACACACACACACACACACACACATACATACATACATACATACAATCATGAAAATATTAATTTAGAAGCAATTTTCTTACTGTTTAGTAAAGATTTTATACTTATGTAAAAATGTAGATGAATGTGTTTGCATAAGCGAATAATATTTATAAAATGAGTTCCTTTTTTATCCTTTTCCTTTCTTTTCTCTTTATTTTTTTTTTTTTTTTTATTTTATTTTATTTATCTAAATCTCCACAAAGTCATTACTTTCATGCCGGCAAGGGTCGTATAAAGGAGCTGATGTTCAGACATCTTAGGCAACTAACTGATAAGAAACCGGAAGGCAATGTATGCAAATTTTGCTCTCAATCAATGTTTGAACGTCGCTAGAAAGGAACACACAAACGATTAAGAAAATATTTATAAAGCGTTGTTGTCTTTGCATTAACTACTTTTCGCTGAAATTTCATTAATCCAAGCAATGAGAAAGTTATAAAAATCCTTAATTATTTGTATGCCATTTATACGCGTAATGTATACATCGAATTAAGGCAATTTTTGCGTATCAACGCAATTGATTAATTGATTCATTGAAACATTCAATAAAAACATTAACAATTCTTTTCATATCTTTCATGATTTACGCGACAAGAACAAGAACAAATTCGATTTTATAAGAAAATTGAAAAAGTTTAGGTTCATTAAGAACAGTAACTGCTTTATTAATTGCGCGTTCTTAAAAAAAAAAACGACGACCTTTCACCAGACTACCTATACGATTTACATCATTTGTCAATGATCTGAATACTAATTACTTTCCATTTCTGTATTTAAAAAAGCGAAAATCCTTAAAAGAAAAATTGCGCGAAATCTTAGAAGGCTTCGTTTGATGTCCGGAAATAGAGTTTACATTTCATAAAATACATGGAATTGATTAAATTTTATTTTGCTTCGAAAGATTCTCAACAAAGGAAAACTTTAGCTTTAGCCTTTCTTCCACGCTCTACATGCATATCATATCGACGAAATCTACACAGTATAGTTTCTTCAAGCCTTGAATAGATACCGTCATCACTTTTGCCCTGGATGGTGAAATATGGTCGCGCTATTGGAAAACGCAGAAATGAAATTTCATTCATTTCATTTGCTCCATTCCCTCACTAAGTAACGTTTACTTTATTCGATGACTTGTGGCCTAGCTATGCCAAGAAATTAATCCTTGCGCGTCGTCCGTTGTACGCCAACAAGTAAGCAAATTATAGTCAGCTGTAGCCGAAACTTTCGTAGTCGTACACTTTATATTGAAAAATAATAAAAAATGAAAAACTGAATTTTGTTACCCGATAATATCGGGTGGGCGTGGCCTCTCTATACTCTGAAATTGTTCATAGAATATATAATTTATTCTTTATGCGTTATAAGAAATTCAATTTCTTTTGCTTTGCTTTGCTTTTGAAAAATGGAATGTTCTGAGCTTACATTATACTATGGCTGTGCCCTTTGGATGATTCTGCCAAATTTGAAGCCAATTACTTTCCAAAAATGTTTATCACCTATATGACATAGATAGACAGTTGGACGGACAGATGGACATGCTCAAATCGATGCAGAATATCATGCCGATCAAGAATATATTCTCTTGATGCGATGTTTGAAGCTTACTCCTGGGTGCTGTAAACGTTTTGACAAAGTGATTGTACCTCCATCTTTTGGCGGTAAGTGTAAATATCCTTTTATATTAACGCATGCCCAAACAAAATTGCAAAGTTCGATTAAAAATTTTATTAGGTTTTGTTGGCAAGAAATTGAGATAAAAGCCGATGCTACTAAGCCAATGTAATGTCAACGAATTCAAAGAGACCATAAGAAGAGGCATTTATTGAGATCTCACTCGATTACTATGTTTTTCTAATCATATATCATTAAATACGAAATTATGAAAATTTTAATTAACAAAAAATTCGTATGTGTGTCAGATTCGAAGGGCAGAGCTTTTTATATTATTTTTCGCCTGTTTGTTTGTAATGAATTCAGAAACGAAATCATCCTAAGCACTTAGAAATCAGAATGCATATCATTTGCTTAGAACTTAAAATGCAAAGCATATTTTTGGACACATCGTTTCTATGAGTTTTCGCAGATTACATTAAATAAAAAAAACATTGTAACCGAACAAACCTGGCCACTCAATATCGCACAATACTTTGTCTACTTTCGCGACAAGATACAAAAATTTATTATTATTTTCCCGATGCGAATCTCATATATGGGACATGCCCCTTTATGTCTACAAACGTAATCGAATTTGAACAAAATGGATTTTCTAGTCAAAAGTCTTATTGTTCTTCAGCTATTTCAGCGTCATACACTACAAGAAAAATTCGACTGCATTCTCATAAAAATGCTTAGTTCTCGGGGAAATTCTTGCATAATGGAGTTTCCAAAAAAGACAACTTTCTGATCCAAAGTTGTTACAGTTCATTTTTATCTCATATTACGATTATAGATCAGGTTACATTATAAAATATTAAAAGATATCACCTCTTCTTTGCGGGATGTACGGGAGGCAGTTCAAGATATTGCCTAAAATTATTTGAATTTGAAACCCGATGTCGAAAACTCAGGGAATTTGGATCAAAATTTCAAATTTTCTTTTTTTTTATAATATGCCGGTCTAAAATGTTTCGATTCTATTCGTTTTCAATTGGGCTCACGCTTGGACTAGAAAATATCAGCTTGTCTCGATCTGCAGATTGAACAGAAAAACATTTACATAGGCTTCATAGAATGAGAAGGTAAGCATAAATCCATTCAGAATGTAAATGCGAAACGATCTCACTAATCGGCCTTCTATAATAAAAAATGCCGGATATAAACAAGGTGTCCTGAAAAGAAAAGAAAAGAAAAGAAAAGAAAATACATTTCTGAGAACCGTTAAGCTCACTGTCCCACTTGGTGGATTTGTTGTAATTTACACCTCGACTATTATAGTAATGCTCTTGTCTTGAAAAAAAAAAAGCATCACTGCACGAAAATTATTGAATGAAGTAGATTAAGAGAATCCACAAATAAGCGATCTGTGAGCGTATTATGCAAATGCCGAACAACAGACATTTCGTATAATTTCCATATTTCATCTTCAGTTTTTTCTTTTGTTTGTCCAACTTGTGTTTGTTTATTGCTTAACATTTCTCTTTAATTAAAAAGTTCTTTCTACAACTCGTTAGCATGCAATTTTTATACAAACTTAGATACACACACACACACACAACCACCACCACCACCACCATCATCATCATCATCATTCAATTGTATTTGCGTGTATAGATGGGTCAGTCACAGCTTAGCTCAGTAATATTGTTGTCTATTTTCCCACAAGCTATATTGTTCACAAATATTACTACATATATATATATATATATATATATATATATATAAATATGCAAACAACTCGGTATGTTATCGGAAATATGTGCATTACTTTTCAGTTTACTTTTATTGCACTCTTAGCATGTACCAAATAACTCATTTACTATAGATTATTATGCGATTTGTTACTTGTTGAGAAAATTCTTCAAGGAATCTGAAATCATTGCCTAAATCGATTGTTGCAATCGAATTTTGGCTTAGATTAGGATTTCATTTTTCTATTTGACCAGATTTTGAAAGAAGCTTTATTTACTCTCGTCCATCTCAGCATTGTTATCCATGATCATTACGTATAAACCTTTGGATGTTCATACCTTACTTGTTGAGTGCACTATCGTGTCGGCTTAAATTGAATTTTTTTTTTTTATTTTTTATTTTTTTTTATTACTTTATTGCTTTTGCGGTTATTTTTGTTGTTCATGTTGGTAACGATGATGATGATGATGTTACAGATGATGATGTTGTTGTTTTGATAAGTTTAGCCTTACGTAGGCAAAATGATAACTTTAACAATAATAAAATGAAAAATAAATTGATTATTTGATGTGTAACAGAAACAGCAAAAAACATGCTTTTGTTTCGAAAAAGAAAAACAATAGCATTTCGTTGTCGTCTGACGTCGGCCAATCAGTTAACGTCAGCGACATTTGAAACACTCTTGCTTCACTTCCATACCCATCATATAACATGTATATGCATACATATACATATATATATATATATATATATGCATATATGCTTTTATGTTTGTGTGTGTATGTTAGCAATGCTGACGGTCAAAGTGCAACAGAGCACATTTACAATGGCAACAATGGCAAATAAATTGTGATAAAGGTATTATTGAAAATAATAAAAATAATAATAAAAACTATGATGCTGCTGATGATGGTAGAATTCTTTCATATTGAAGGAAATAAACCGAATAATATCCCATTGCTTTGCTTTGCTTTGCTTTGCTTTGCATTGCTTTGCTCTTCTTCTCCGCCCGATGTCATTGTCCTCTTCGCTTCGCATATGCCAACGTCTTTACTTTACTCAGCTCCTTTTACACTTATTTTTTCTAATAAATGTCGAATATGCAAAACAAGAAAAGTACATAACAAGCAGCCGGCACACAGCTGATGCTGCATTAAAAACTTTGATTTCTCATGAAGAAACAAATTTCTTGTTTGATTTTCTTTGTACATATATATATATATATATATATATATATATATATATATATTTGCTAAGCATCCATCCACAAACATCCATCCAATCATCCCAGCAAAGAACGAAACGGCTCGACATTCACCGTTCACCATCCAGCATTCAGGAAACTAACAGCCATTGATTTGTATGCGAATGAATAAATAAATGAATGTTCGCTTGTTAGAGAAATTGTTACTACTTACTGCTGCTGGTATTTATTTTTCGTTATTTGTTACTTTGTTGTTTTAGCTTCCTCTCGTTATTTTTAGCCAGAACGATGTTAGGAAAAGAAAAATAAGGAGATAAAGACAAAAACGAAGACGAAAATGAAAACGAAACTGGAGACGAAGGCGAAAAATGAAGAAAAACGGTCTTCCTTTACATATAAACATAATCACTGATACACACGCTTGCATATACACATATACACATTCAACACAATTACAAAGTTCTTACGGTTCCAAGTGTACGATCCATCATGAAGATTTTTGAAAAGATGACTGCTTGCTTGTGTAGATACGTAAACATTATTACTCTCAGACAGATAAAGGCTTACCATACACATCAATGCACATACACTAAAGTGCACCTGAATGTGCATTATAAAAAGTTAGTACACGATGTCAGCTTGTGTGTATGCATTCAGATCTGCATACGGCACATATATTCCGATGTGTTTGCATTACACTATTATATAAATAATGTTGCAAACGTAATGTTTGTTACGAGATGAACCGTTCAATAAGCCAGACAACAGATATTAAAAGAAATTTTGTTTGTATTTCGTTTTTGTTCTATCTTTCGATTAGTTTTTCACTCTGTTTCTTTTTTTTTCCTTATTTTTTTTTTTTTTTTTCCCCATTTATACAAAAAGCTAAATCAGTCCGCACGAAGTAAATAAGTACTTTTCTTTTCCATTTTTTTTTTTTCTTTTTTTTTTTCATTATCATCCTTTTATATGGAGTTCTCATAAACTTTTTAACGCATCAGTTATTTAAAACATTTGAATTTTAATCAAACTCGCTAAACATATTTGCTTTCGGGAAAGTTGAAATGCCATGAATTACACGGACGCATTGATTAAATTCTCTATGTGAAATTGCAAACAAATATAAAGTGTGCGTGTGCGTATGCTCTGCAATTTCCTTGCGAAGCAACATCGTAAAATCGATAACCAATCGGATTAATAGAAAGCATAGGAAACAATGTTTTCGAGAAAAGTACGATTACGATTTAACACCGACGGAACTAGCGAGACGCTGTATACAATGTGGACAGACATTTTTGAATATCCACTACCTTAAATAATTAGTTTGTTGTTTTTGTGCGAGTAAGTACATCGAGCTGAAAGGTGTTCATGCTGAATTTGTGAATAGTCCCGATTGAAATACTCGACCTGCACTTTCTACCACCAGAGACGCGTTCTCAGACGGGCGTGGGGAAGGGACCACGCTTGGATAAACAAACAACGGAACGAATGATCGAGACACCAAAGAACTGGCAAACGTACGTACGCACAAACTCAAAGCGTCATAATGAGCGTTAAATGAACGGATGTACAGAATTATTATAGAATTACAATTACCTTTGTCGCACAACTAAGCTTTCTTTTTGATCAATGAGAAAATGATTGAAAATTTCAAGAAGAAAAAAAACATGATTTACTAAAAGTATTGTTCGTCACTGGCCACTACTTGTACCATCTTGCAGCCAGAATATGAATTCCGTGCGGGGGGAGATTGCGTACAACAAGATTCGACTGTTCACTATCTCTTCATAAGAGTAGAAGCTGTGCTCGTTAAATTTGTTATCAATTACAAACAGCGTTAATCACTCGGTCAGCTAACGTTAAAGAGAGCGATTAACAATTGGAGGCAACGTGTGCAAGATGTGTTCACAGATGTGATGGATCTTTGTTCAGCATATATCTGCACTCTCTAGCAAAATTCATTTTAATACGTCGTTTGTTGTTTTTCTTTTTTTTCTTTCAATTTTAAAAAAACGTATCACTCTTAATGAAAAAACTTTTAATAATGTCTGTCAATGAGAGCTGAGAGGGCAGGAGTAGGGATTAGAGATGTCATGGTCATGCGGAATGAAATTCCATCATTCTAAGCAATCATAATATAATGACTTTTAGCATATTGCTCTCGATTCTCGGCTCAATGACATCAGCAATGACAGTAGCACTCCCTAGTGATGGCTTCATTTCTTGGAAACAAATTCATTATGCATCGCAGCCAAATTGAGCCGTCAGCCATTGAGCCTAGCAGCACTGCCCGCGAATTAAAAGCAAAAATCACTTTCTTCTTCTTGAGGCCGATTATTCGGCTTCTAACATACGTGCTAACAACCAAAAAGAAAAACGCAACTTTAGATATGCATATCCATTACAAGTGCCTTCAGCGTCATCTATATACGTAACTTAACGGCGCATTAAAAAAAAATAAATAAATAAATAAATATAAATATATATTATATATGAACTTTAGAATTTATTTCTTTGAGAAATTTAAAAGTGAGTATTTTTTATTTGACATACGTTTTAAGCAATATTTAAATATAATTCTTTTTTATTCGCTAAGAGAATATTTAATGTTGAAGGAGAATAATAATAATAATAATAAAACAAACAAAAAAGAAATAGAAAGAGAAAAAAAAAAATCAAATAAATCAAATTATTTTTTAAATTAATGCTAGCAAGTTATTCCCGTAAGCTACACGGTAAACAGTTGAACTAAACATCAATTATCTAAGTGTCAACTATCGGCGTATCATATATAAGTCAATATTTCCCCATATGCCAGGGGTTAAAATCGAATTAATTAAAAATTCGTTTTTATGAAACTTTTTCAACTTTCACGCATACGAATGTGTGCGCTTTTATGTTTTCAATAATTAAACTAGATTGTAAGGGTAGGCGTAAAAACACTAATTTTTTTTTTTTTTCCCCCTAAGCTTTCAATTTGCTTATGTGTATACGTGTTCTGTCGTGTCGATGTTTTTATACAATTGACCAGCAATTTACTAATAAAATTTTAATTTTCATATACAGTGTACTGCGGCCCGTTAATTTCACTCCGGTTAGCAATTTGAATTAACTCCCAACAATATACGCCCACTTATCCATATTTTAGTAAATATGCATAAAAATACGTTATTGGTTTGTCTATGCGTGCGACAGAATTCATTATGTATGCATACATGAGTAGGTAGGTAAGTAGGTAGGCATTTTACTACACCGCTTATATAACGTAGAATATATAGGAGTTCGGTATGTTTGCTTCAAGCCATCAAAGAGCAATCAATTTTCATTTCTGAATTTCTTTCTGAATTTATTTTCCAATGCATTACGCACATGTCTCGCTTTACTTTACAAAATTTTATTACATTTTTTCTTGCCACACACACATACACTTGGACCTGAGAAAACTATACCTGCACTTTTTATATTTAGATCGGATTAATTCAGATTTAAATAATTCTATTAATAAATATTTTCGCTTTTATTAAAATTTTGCTAGAGTGAGATTTATCGTAGAAAAGCACAATTTCATCTACTGGACTGGAAAGCGTTAGACTATAGGATTACTACTTGACTTTTGCCATCGAAAAATCGAATTATATTAAATGTAACCTTGCAAATGAAACAATTATACAATCCAAGTAAGAGAGAGAAAGAGAGAGAGAGAGAGAGAGAGAGAAAGAGAGAGGAAGAGATTGATTCGTGAAAAACTTCAAGTCCATTTTGTTATATTCATTTATCCGCTTGTGGACTGTTGTTGAAAATCTCACGATAATTACCTATTCATAGGGACGAAAGAGTGCGTAACATGTGCTCTTCAGACACAAAACATGTACAATTCAATTAAAAAATATTAAAAATAGCAACACAACATTTTAAAAACTTAAAAGTGATAAAGAAAGATCAGCATAAAAATTCGCAGTGATAATGATTCCTTCCAATTATACAAATGATGGGTAACCAAGATTCGTTAAAAGATGATTAAAAACGTTTTAAAAATTTTTTTTGTTTTATTTTACTTTTTTATAAATATTCGATTAGAGTTTTTATAAATGCATTGAATTGAATGAAATCTACAGCACAAAGTACTTGAGTATCAACTGAAATTGCCTTTATTAGCTTCGCAACCACCATCATCCAAACCTATATTTACATAAATGCCGACATACTTACATATGCAAATACAATTACACCTATCTATATACGTATATATATATATATATATATTTGTATATGTATGCGTGCAAGAAAAGTATTGTAATATATTGAAGGATGTACTCATCCAATACACATATGTAGACAAGAATGCATGCATATATTTATCCATACATATATTTTGTATATACGTTTGTCCAGCAAGCATTTACATGTGTACGTGTCAGACCAACGGTCATCATGTGCACAACTCGTTTATTCATTCATAAATAAACAAGAACACGTATTCATGCTTAATAGAGGTGAACACGTGAGTGAACTAAGAGAAAGCACACACGAAGTTATCAGTTTTTTTCATTTATTTAGGTTTTTTTTGTTTTTTTACTTTCAGTAAAGAAAATATGAAAAAAATTTGCTTAAAATGGAAACCATAACTCAATGAAATTTCCCCGCCACCATTTAAACAAAAACAAGTTACAAATTCTGTCATATAGACCGCACTTTTGTATATATGTTTAAACACTACAAAAAAACCAAAAAAAAAAAAAAAAATACAAAAGCAAAACAAAACATTTAAGTGAAAATATACGAGTCACTCTGTGTCACGGTTAGAGAGAACTCTACCATAGGCTTAAGTCAAAGCATTTATGCAGTATGTTAGTATGTTTACAATGAATACTTACACAATTATTTGCAAACAAGTACACTCATGTACGTAGATATATATGTATATATATAAATATATCATAAAAATGAGTATTTAGATTTGTTTGTGTGTGTGTGTGTGTGTGTGTGTTTTAGTATCTATGTGTATGCGCATATATGTATCTATGTATGTATGTATGTATGTATGTATGTATGTATGTATGTCCGTCGATTTAAACCAATGAATGTACAGACAGTGGCTTTAAGAGGATTAATTAAACATTTGAACATTTTGTAAATTACACACTTAATTATTGTGTCTGCAGTTACTGTGGCAACAAGTGCTGTTGACGAATTCAATTTTGTCTCAATTGACCAACATACCAGCGAACCAGTCGACCGTAACGTAACGAGTCCGTGACCCATGTACAAAAATTCTCTCTTTTTACATTATCACGGAGAAACTCTTTCACTCTTTTATAATTGGCGATGAAAGGATAAGAAAGAGATAGATAGGCTGGCTATAAGCGATCCTATAGGGGAAAGAGTAAATAAGCCGGCGAATCAACTTCAATGCACATAATATTGTTTATTTGTACCACAATTTTTAATCCTCAGAGTTTATGGCTTTTTAAATGAAATTTAAATACAAGTCCACCGCGAACAATACTGAGCTCGGCAGCTGAAATGCTCGGTGTCAATGATAGTGACGGTGACCGTAACGAGAACTATGTGCGTCGCAGGTGCCAGAATTGGAATGAGAACGAGAATGAGAATGAGAAAGAGAACGGGAACTATGATGCAGCGACAATTCAAATGTTAATTTATGCAATTGCAGTTGCAATTGGAAAAACATAAAATGCTTTGTTCTGTAATTGAACTTTCGCGATATCGGTATTAAACACTCACATACTATATAGATGCCTACTTATATACAAATACATACATATATATATATATACATAAATGTATGCGTGAATATTTTCGTGCGTGCAAATATGGATACGTTTATATATATATGTATGTATACATATATATGTAAACATACGTATATATGTATATATGTACGTATGTTTGCTTATATTATGCTTGTTACTCGTTTCATTTCCAATCAATATTTTAAGAACACCGCAAATGGCGACGCTTTTGTGCAAAAATATCAACCGCAGCCTCTGTCTGTTTATGTGCCTGTTTGTATATGTGTGTATGTGTGTGTGCTTGTGTGTGTGTATGTATAAATATGTGCTTTTATATATAACGTTTACAAAATCCATAAAGATGTTCAATTTAAAATATGCGTTATAACTATGATATTATTACGCAGTCACATGCGTGAAATGCCTACGCGTACGTACGTATAACCGACCAGACGTCTATATGCACCCTTTCACGTACAAAGTCAGATCATCATGTTGCACCTGCACCATTGTGTTGCATAAAACAATTGAATTAAAATAAATATTAAATTGTTATTATTTGGACTATGTACGAACGTTAATTAAAACGGAATTGAATGCGTAGGCGAAATCGTGTATATATATTTACTATATCTGTTTTTATGTATATATATGTATATATATATATACATATATACACACACATACACACATATATATATATATATTCATGTTTTTTTGTTTTTTTTTCCCCTTTTTGTTTCTAATTCTGATCTCCATATGAATGAATATATGTAGAAGTGTACGTGAGTTTGGTTTCGATTCGAAATATAAGTTTTAGAAATGTTTGTTCATGTATTTTTGTGTATACGTACACACACACACACACACACACAAACAAACATACAAACAAACACAAACCCACACACTGACACACACACACACACACACACAGAGAGAGAGAGAGAGAGAGAGAGAGAGAGAGAGAGAGTTGGGACAGACAGACAGACAGACAGAAACAGACACACACACACATACTTCCATTTGCATTATAACGCATTTGAAAAGGATTAGTTGTGTTTTTCTTCCCTTTAAATGCTTTGTGTGCATTCATGTCATGACGGAAAAAAATTCATTTAATTAAATATATGGAAAGATGAATTTCAATTTCGTATTTCCTTTTTTTTTACTTTTTTTTTTTTAATCTATTTGGTCAATGCCCACAAGCATATTAAAAGTAAATCGAAATATTTATGGAAATTGTTTTCAAAAGGGAAGAAGAAAAAAAAAAAGAAAAAATACCAAAACAATAGAATAAAGAAATGCATTGAAAATAATCATGAATATGAAGATATTAAGAGTAGAACAAATGAAAAGTCATGCTAAAGATTCATGAGAAATTTATTATTATTATTATTATATATATTTTGTCAATGAAATTTTTTAAAAATTTTTTCAAATAAATTACATTTCTTCAATTATTTTCAATTTATTTATGAGCAGATCACTATTCCATTTCATAACTTTATCTATGAAAACCAATTATTTGATCTCTTACGCATTCAATTTTCGAAGACAAAGCAGACTTTTGAAAAGTTTGCCAAATTTCCCCCTATTAAATATTATATATATAGAATCATTTGATTGATTACTAATATCAATTCTAAATTCTAATAAGAAATAATTTTCTCATAAGAAATTTATCAAAGATCTTGATGGCCTTTTTTCAATCACATTTCAAGATATTTTTTTTTAACTCTTTTTCTTTTAAAACCCATAAGCGATCATTGCATAACGTCTAAAACTTGTGAGCTGTCTGTCTGTTAAACTCAGCTTTATATGTGCAACTAAGAGAATTTTGATAGAGTAGGGCTTGGGCCATACGATGACATCCTCGCTGTAAAGGCGACGAATTTTTTCTACGGACTTACGAAACGATATTGGAAAGTAAAAAACAATTACTTTCGACTCAATACATTTTCTTTTTTCTTTTTATAGAAATCATGTGTGAATTGCCATCTCTCGAACGCCCCTTTTAATAAAATTAGGCGACCGTATAAAACTATCTTTGGAGAAGAACGTCACGAAGCACACAAATGAACACAACATGCGCAAGCATGTCTCGAAAATATCGAACTCTGAAAAGAATTCAAATTTTGAAAGCTTGTTCACGCACGACACTTCACACAGATTTTCATACTCTTGGGATTATTTTCAATTAATGAATATTTTTGTTCCCATTAATAAAATATCTTCAAGATTTTTGCTTATAATTGAAAGTATAAATTAAAATAAAAACAAATGAAAATACGATAGGGGGCATAGCCCTATACCACCATACCACACGTTATCAAGGGATTGATCGAAAAAGTGCTCCGATCCGAACTATTTCCACTTTTCCTTCGGCCCAAAACACGTTAGTATGCCAAATTTCAGCAAAATATCTTTACAATTTGCGGCCGGCAGGTCGAACACGAGAAAAAAAAAGACAGCCGAACGGACTGATCGAGAGACAAGATTAGTTTTCTGAATCGATTAGTATAATAAAAAATGGGTCTATCTCAAGATTTTCTGAGCATTTCATACATTCCCACAAGCTTAATATACCGTTGTAGCGCAAGGTATAAGAGGTGTAACAAAGATATTGAATAATTCTGAAACTCTTACGTTCACGCGCACCTTAAACTTTGGTACGCCTATAGATTGTCTACATATCTGTATAGTGTTCCTTCTAAATAAAACTATCGTTTCTTTGAATATTGGGGAAGCTGACGCGTGTGTTCACTTAGTTCCGCTTCGGTCACGTAATAATGAAAATTCCATTATAGATTGATATATTCGCATTAGCTTCTAAGATTAACTCACTTGCCTTGGACTTTTTCCTTCTTTATTATTATTCTTGGAATACATTGTTTAGCCAAAAAAAAAACGGCAACAACGCAACTCAAGCTTTGGCAAAAGATCTCAATTGCATTAATAAGCTTTTTTTAAAAAGCTTTTTCAAACGAATAAACGTGTAAAGTTTCAAAGCCGCTACGTTACCTTGTTAAATGTTTTGCATCATATATAATGTCCATACTTCCTGATTACTTTATAGTAAAGAGCAGTTTAATTATTAATTGTTAAAATCAAATATTAATTAGCCGTTATATCTTTTCCCTTTTCGTTCTTATAAAATAATTAATAAAAATAAATTCGCTTTAATTGATACCCAAAGACTGTCCTAAAACTTTGTAAACTTCAGGATAAGTCATAAAGTTCACACGTTACTATAGGTTATCTCTTGAATTTATCAGAAAATTTATTGTAGTGTGGAAAAGTTTTTTTTAGAAAATTCTCATTTATTTCTGCCATAATGCAACGATTTATGTTTTATTCCATTTTTTTTTTTCGCTAGGCTTTATTTCCAGCTAATGTCTTTTTGTTTAGCTTACTATAAAGCAAAATTATTCTGACAGACAAATAAAGATTTAATAAACAAAAAATCCCGACCATTAAATATCCTACGCCACGCATCGTATTATATAATTCTTTCATTCATTTTCTTCAAAAAAAAAAAATATTAAAAATTACACCTTATTTGACTGTAAGGGCATACCTTTCATAAATGCGTGAATGTGAACTATCGGAGTTTTTATTATTCTTCACAAAAATTTGTCAAAAAAAACTACAAATTAGACTTCGTTGTCATAAAAAGGCTTGTTTTATCTACGGGAACCATGAATGAGGTGAGGTCCTAAAAATTGATTTATGTCTTGCAAATCGATTTATGTCAGGAAATATCTAAAATTATAGACTTTTGCCAAATCATCGCTAATTTTTCATAAGAAGAGTTCAATAAATTGCCACGCCCACAATAAATTTTTGACATCAATTTGTGTCAAAATAGTATAACACAGCGATTTTTGTCGATAAATCTTGAAAATTGCAAATTTTTTCCATATAGGAATTTTTTTTTCAAATGCGAATTTACACAGAAAGCAATCGTAAAAATGGGAAAATATAATATATTTTTAATAGAATTTGATATGAGGCCAACACCCATCAGTATATCAAATTTCATCAAAATATCTCCAAATCTGCAACACAGGACATCCGCAGACATTGGATGGACAGACGGACAGATAAGCTTCAATCAATCCTTGTCGGTATAGTAAACTGGATCTACCTTAAATCTCTCTGGCCGTTACATATACCCGCATAAGCTTAATAAAGCCAATATCATAATTAGTGTAGAGTACCAGAGAGAACCATACAATAAATGCTATTATTTGAATAATGGTATGAATCTTCTGTAAAATGTCAACGACTTGCTTACCATCTACAGATTTTTCAATTAAGACAGCGATCTAAATTGAAAACATATCCCCAATGGACAAATTGTACCAATTTTTAAGGTCTGCACCTGGCTTTAAGGGTCAATCAGACGTGACCATTAACAATTGATTGATGGATTAGACACTCCTCAGTCTTGCAAGACAATCTTGCAGGAAAGCGGGACAGAGCTGGAAGTTTGCGTATAGTCCAAACCTTCCTCTCTGAGCAGGGCGAAGCCTACCAAGCACATCTACTTATTTGATGCCCCTGGATTTGGGAAGACCACCGCCACCACGAGTACTCGTCGAACGGCCGCAACTAAGCGGCCAGGCTTTACACATCGGTTAAACCTGTTGGGTTAAAAATGTGGTTGAATATACCGGCTTCAACCGAAGTTTCTTACATGGTATGTTTTATGCAAGCTTTCACCCGAACCATCACCCGGCAAGCACCCATCGACAGATGTAACCGATGCAATCACCCCTACTACCGCCTATGTTGAGACTTGCACTCGGATTATCCATGCTCCCAGGGAAGCCGTACTACTACTCTCCGCCCTACTACAAAGAGAAGTTGTCAACACGGCATACGAGATGGCACTTTATCCCTTTACACTATCTGTAGCCTTTAACCATAATCATAAGGTAATATCCTGGACCTCCTTTTTAATTGATTAAGCAGTAAGACAATGTACACGCAGACGATCCCCGACATTCTCGAAGACTCTCCAAGGAAGGGAACCTCTTCCCATGTTTGCATCTATAGGGAATGCTTAGCTGGTAAAAGGCATAATACTTAGCCGATCGGGCATATATGCGCTAAGGTACGACCATCTTCTATCAATCTCTTTCTCCCCTTGCCCACTTCTTTCTAAACATACCAGTGTTACACCTGTGTAGGGGTGGCCATGTTTATCAAAAAAAAAAGAAAAGAAAAAATCCATTTTGCCAAGATTTGGCTAAGATTTAATTTTAAAAGAAAGGAATTTAAATTTTACCTTAAAGCAAAATCTTATTTTAGTAAAAAATGGAATTATTTAATTAATGAGCTCGTAACGTTGTACGAAATGAAAATGTATTCTCATTTACTGCTGTGATGTGGTTAGCTCTCTAAAACCTAGAAGTTAGAATAATAGTACAAAAAAAAAAAAAACGAACAAGAAAGTATTCAATTAAACTTTCAACTTTGAATTAAATTAAATTCATTTATTACATCATGAATTTTTGTGTTTCATGTTTCCTATAATGATTTGTTAAGATTCATTCATATCCATTTCTTGTAGTAATTAATTTTCATTAATTAATGTCAATTATTGTGAGAAATGTCTACAATTTGATTGGTGAGCTGTGCTTAACGGTACGTTATACTTTCAATGAATAAAAATGAAAGAACAATTTCATTTCATTCATCAATGCCGCCAATGAATGCAAACATTCGAACGGTAGAGAAACACTTTTCAAAGAAGAATTCATAAATAAGCTTAAATAACTGACTGCATACCATCGCATCTGCGATGATATTTTCATGCGGCAGGTCTTTCAAAACTCCTCTCTATTCATTTCATCCAAATCTCGTTTCGCTAAAGATTTCGGCTTCTTCACACGCATCAACCTAACGATACCGTAAATTCTGCTGATGAAATAATAAACGAAATATTACATTAAAACCAAAAAAAAAAAGTTATAACAAATTGATTCGTAAATTATTTTTACTTTGCATACATAGAGCCACATCCATGGCTGGAGCTCTCACAGTGAAAATGAAGATAAAGGTTTATTATAAGGTTTTTTTTATAAAAAAAAGAAAAAGAATTAAATTTTTTGCATTGTTTTATGAATCTCTTCATAACTATATCCTCGTATTTATCCCCAATGGTGAAGGGTATGTTATTTACATGTCCGTAGCTGTATGTCTTCACCACATGCACATATGCATGCAAACATATTAATTGCAGTTGATTGTTAATACATAGTGAGCAAAGTTAGAAAAGAGTATCCTTTTGCTTATACCTTAAGCAGAAAGTGTATCCATGATTACAGCAATGAATAATAACTGTAGACTTCTTCAGGAGAAAGAAAACAAATGAATATAAACAAACGCCATAACATAAGCAGACTCAATATACCGATTATAAGTAGAACAGACTATTTCGTTCGTCCGTCCTATCGCATATAACTACAATGCGTGTACTTATCAATGTTCATATATTTGTCTTTCATTAAGAAAACTTATATCCGAAACAAACTAAAAAAAAATGTCGGGCAAGATCTACTATTGAATACCCTGCATCATTTCATCTTGCATAATTTTTCATTCGTTTTCATGATGAAATGCAAAAGCATTTTATCCAGTCATCACGTAAAGACATACTTTTCATAAAGTCCCTTAAATGGATGGAGGTTTAAAAGCGCGAACTACGACATTACGCTAACTTAAACGCATTAATTTTTGTGGAATGGGCTCTAAATAATAGACCTATCCTGATCCGAACATGATATGAAGGTACGAACAACGTAGCTTAAGTCCATTCAAAAACTGATTCGGTAAATTAAATGATGGATCTATCGTAGATCCAGGCAGTAAGTGTTACGAGTACATTCGCATAAACTTTATATACAAAAGTAACACAAATGGTGTAGAGGATAAAAATTATGCATATGTGTATGTTGATTCTCTTCTATATAAAAATTTTTATTTGAATTTGATCAAGTTCAATCCTTTCAAATAACTGCAACATATCAATTGCACACATACACGTGAAATATCATGGAACGAACTTGTTTTCCACACCATCTGCAATAAAACGAACATTTATTATATTTGATATATGCACACACATACATAATAACAAACACATAAATGCATGCATATATATATATATATATATATA
>CCAG010000617.1:0-23894 GCA_001077435.1 Glossina morsitans morsitans | reverse complement strand
ATATATATATATATATATATATACGAATGTGCATTTGATTGTTTTTATGTGTGTGCGTATGCGTGTGTATATAAAATAATTTTTACAGCATAGCATAAGCATACGTATGTATGCATAGGTGTTTGAATGTATTTGTGAATCAACATGTAAAACTGTGTACAACATCCTACAGCACAGAAACACGCACAATAATATTTAGTTGCATTTCCGAACAGTAACTGAATTGAAGAAGAATGAGAAAAGTGAAAGAAGCAAAGCCTGAGTAAGAATATGAAGAAGTACAGGGAAACGCCAAAAACGAATAATGTTAAAATACGAGTTTAAATAAACTTAGGCTAGTGTAACAATTTCGAATTTGCTGTATATTAGTTATCCGAAACAGAAACAGAAACAGAAACAGTAGCAGTAACAGTAACAGAAACAGAAAGGAGAAACCGAAACAAAGAAACAAAACTCACAAAATAAGATTGAACTTGTTTGAGAGTAAACTATATAAATGCACACAGATATCCTACCAATGCATGCTTACACGAACATTTACGTATGGTTGCATGTTTGCGTGTACATGTGTAAAAGTTTAAAGAGGGAAATAGTGAAAGAGCGAAGGAAAGAGAGTGAACGATGAAATAAGAAGGCGAAATATAGTTAGAGAGAGAGAGAAAGAGAGAGAAGAGAAAACACTTAGAATAAATTACTGCAATTTATTGTAACAACCCACGTCAACAACAGAAAGACAAGCAGGAAGCATTCAACTGTACCATGAAACAAGTGAACATGAAACGGAACTCCTTCAGAAACCTTTACTCTTTATATTCGTGCATACTTATGCACACTAACTCACTGTAAAGCGAACGTATACATATACACATGCACAGACAATAATCTATACTATATTATTTATACATACGTAAATCGCTCTTACACAGCCACATACATGTAAACATTCATAAAATAACATTACAAGACAATTTATAATCATCAAAATGAGTTTGATAGTTCCTCTTGAATATGTCAGATTGAGATTGCATATTTTCTGCACAAACACACACATATATTAAATCCAACGTATACATGTTTATAAACTTATACATATATATATATATATGTGCATATTTACAGTAAAATCTTTCTTAACGGAATGCACTGACAAAACGAAATTCGATCTTCTTACACTAACACAACCAGGAAATATAGTTATACTTTTATTGTTTTCTAAACTTGACACAACCGTAATCCCAAAAAAACTCATGAATCTTTAAAACGTTAGATACCGTCCAACTTTAGTCAAATGAACATAAAGCGCTTCATATTTTTTTAATAAAACCCAAAGGGATCATTTTTACAATCGTATTTTCTTTTTTTTTTTAAGTAAAAGTTCATACTAAGAGTTACAGAGTTTGTAAATAATTAAAAAGTGGAAACAATTTTCACAAATTTTATATCACCTTCAGACAAAAGTTACTTGCGACATTCGAAAGTTCAATCTTCAACTTGATAATAAATTGCAAATAAACAACATATCGATAAAGAAAAGTCCCAGTGAAATTCGCTATAAGTGTTATATTTGTACGACCGTTAAATGTTGTTCTCTTTGCGTATTGTTAAGTGATTAGATTGGACTGATGGAATTATTTCATTCGCTTATACTATATTGCTTATAAACGTTACCCTATTAATTTTTGGCAAAATCGCTAATGATTTTTAATTTGGTTTCTTAAGAAACAATCGTTGCTTCACTGAATTTTATATTTAGGGTAAAAAATTTGCTTATTTATTGAAGACAAGTGAAAATTTATAGATAAAATAAGTAGAAGCATTGCAGTCGGGCTACGCCGAACTTTAAATATCCTACAGCATCTTATCTAATAAAGTTTTTCATTGAATTTGACGATTAAATAGGAAACATTGTGCTTTATCCGCCTTCAAGCGAATAGTACTCATGCGGACTCTTATATGGAAACGGGACCAAAACGTAAATTCACATCGTTCAAATTTTGGAAATTCAACTTTCTTGTCAGTGATCAGATTAATCGTCGTCTACTTTCATCATAAGGCATTAAAAATTAAACTTTTCTTTTTTTTTGCCATAGAAAAACTTACTTGTCCTTATAGGCGTTGAGAGGACCGTCAAATAGATCTACACGCTATAAGCTTGGTCACTGTTATGAAGCAACTTTCATCATAATGTTTTGGAAATTAGATCCTGTTGTCATACTAAGGCTCTTGCTCTTCGTAAGAATGATTAATATAGGGATGGGCGAGATTCAAAAAGCCAAGATAATCCATTTACTATGCCGAAATATAAACATTAAGCAATTTTTATCCAGAAATTTCTCTTTTTCATGTAACAACTTTTTTAATAAAAATCTATCTGCCACAGGGTACGCCGTCAAGGAAAAAGACGCCACGACACTATATTTTTTAAACATTACTTAAAAACCCATGGAAAGACCTCAGACAGATAGACGGAAAAATTGAAATCGATTCAGAAAATGATGCTATTGATCAATGGATATAATGAAATATGAAATTATTTGAACAACTTGTGAATGTTAAATGCATCCGCAGAATTTTAATAAATTCTATAACACGATCTGTGTAGAAAATAAGTTAGTTTTCTCCTCATCTTAACTTGAGAAATATTCAAATATAATTGATAGCAGTCCGAGCCTATGATAGCACGAACAATTGATGATAATATGTAGATATGATTGACACGACAGGTTTAAGTAAAAGTTATTATGACACTACGCAATTTACGAGTAACTGCCGGTGCAACCTGTTTCCGGAAGCGATGATTATTATTATAATTTTGTTTTTTTTTTTGTTTATATAGATCAATAGTAGATAGTAACACTTGTAATTGCAACACGATGTCTTTGAAAGACAACAACTACAATAATTGGATTTATCAAAAAGAGAGATTCCTTTGACACCGTAACTTTAATTTCATCGAAAATGTGTGTGTGTATCTTCTAATTATGGGATAAAAGTTAAAGTGTTAAAAGAAAATTTCATTTAAAAAAGTTTTCACTGTATATAATATATATATATATATATATATATATATATATATATATATCTAAACATGTATGTTTTGTATAACACTATAGAATATATTTGTATTTACTTTAAGCAACTACTTACGTATGCTTACATACATACATATATGTGCATACATATATGTGCATACATATAAATATACATATATCTATATATATATATATATATATATATATATGTGTGTGGATATATGTGCAATTTATTTCATTTAAAATCCTTTTTTTTCTGGTTGGATGCTTGGTTGGTTCGTTGGCTACAATCAGCTAAATGTGTTGATGATATATTAGAGGGTGTTCATTTATACGTATATACATATATATATATATGTATATATACATACAACATATAGATACGTACAATACAAACAAAAACAATACTCAAATACATATAAACATGACCAAACGCATATATTTATATATACATCTATATATATACATACATACACACACACACACACATTACACGTAAGCGCGCATACAACTAGATACATATAGAGAAATAGACAGATAACGGCAATCTCTCTTTTACCAAACTTCTTATGAAACAAGAAAGCAAAGCAGCAGCTAATGCAACATTACAACAATAAAATTGTACAAAAAACGCAGCTGATGCCAGGATTATAATAAATTGAAAAAGTTCTTCATGTTTTGCTGTTTAAATCAGATAAATTACTTACTGTCTTTTTAGACGATTTCATAATCCAAAAGTTTTTATCGAAGCTTCTTGCTAAAGGATTCTCACTCAACACTGTTCTTTACATCCACCGAAAAACATACACACACATATATATATAACGTACACGAGTACGTATGTTTATGCGTAAAGGTTTCGTCTTTTTCTTCAATTTTTTTCTTTTCTTTCCCCACTTTTTTTTTTTTTGTTTTACTTTTTATTTATTTTTTTCCTCTACTGGGACAAGAACAGTTGTAACGCTGACCGAACCACGCTAAAACTTTCGTAATAAATGTAAACAGAGAAGCCCAAGTGTTTCCGAAGAGACGCCCTTAAATGATAACCACGTGTTTATGTTCACGTTCAGTTTAAAAATGCTTCGAAAATTATTCTTTAAATAGCTAAGAAGAAAATGTACACGTCAGGCTAGTACGCGTATGCGATATAAAATAAATTATAATTGAATTTATTGATTATTCACTTAACTGCATAAAATCTTTCTTGCACTAACAATTCATAGGGTACCGTTATATCATCGTTACTATCTAAGATATGTACATTGATGTTGATTGAACGTAACGTAACCTAATTGAAGTGCTAGGCTAAAGTCAGTTGCGAATTGATCATAATAAATTTAAAAACTGGCCATTTTGTTCAAGCGATTCGTTAGCAATAAGTGAAGGAAAATACTTGAATACGTCATTAGGTCGATTATATAGAAGTCTACTTCATTTGTAGTCAATCAAAATAATGAAAAAGAAAAAAAAAAAAAAATAGTAATGAAGAGCACAAGCTTTATTTACTTTATCAAGTAAACTAAAATGTATTTGAACCCCCATAGTAGATATACAACGTTACATGTTAGCAGAAATTCAATATGCGAGTATGTATTTATAGCTAATATCCCTACCAATACTTGTACCAAAAACGTTTGCAATATATCTAGGAATGCAAATAAAAACTTGGAAATTTTTTTTTTTTGTATCATCTACGAGGAGTAATCCTATGCCAATTAGGTTAAGCCAATCAAAGAGGAAGAGGTTTTTTTTGATAAAACTTTGGATATGCACACATCACGTTTTCAAAAAAAAAAAAAAAAAAAAAAAAATCCGTTATGTCCCTTATCGGCATTCCATGTAATATCATTCATTTAAAAATTGAATTTGATTTCCGGGCGATGAGTAAATTAGGTTAAGTTTCTTCAGAATTTAATGATTAAATCCCATATGTACCTCCCGTCTATACATTACATTAACAAATTTACTCATGATTTTGTTTTCTTGATTAATGCAATAAAAGACAATTTACTCACTCTTGAAGTCTATGAACACATATAGAGCGATCCATTTATAAATTTGAGAATTTTTAAATAGAGTAACATTTCGTTCATGCGGACACAAGCAAAGAAAAGCCGCTTCGCTCAGTCGTAGAAATGAGCCTTGGGAACACTTTAACAATCTGAAAATTGAATTGTTTTCGTTTTTTTTCCTTTAATTAATTATAATTCAGAGATCCCTTCTGCTCGCGTCAGGTTGTGACGGCCCGAAAGAAATTACGAAAGAGAAAGGAAGAAAGAAATAGAGAGATGGTGGCCAAAGTCTCGTTGAGGTGTTATGCCGTTACCGACCGAGCACTCACTATAGTTACGATCAAGAAAATTGAAATTTACCGCAATGAAATTTGAACCCGCGAACCCACCTACTCAGCAACTCATGCGAATTTGATCGAAGTCGATTTTTATTTTTTTCCCCTTTTTTTCCATCTTTTAGAAACTACTGGAAGTATCGTGAGGACAATGATACTGTACCATACTAGCGCTTGTTTCTCAGAAGTCGTAAGAGAATCGAAAAGTGAATAACGCATGATACCTAAGAAGAAATGAAAAATCTCTTATATGCTATTAAAAAAAAAAAAAAAAAAAAGCGGTGAGAATAAAATTTTGAAGAGTTGTGTTTGAAACAAGTGCGTCGATTAGCTCGTGAACGCGAAGCATGTCAAACCACCCTCGTATTTTTCATTTGCTTTGTGCTCTTCCCTTGCTTGATATTATTAATTAATATTTTGCTACTAAAACTTGATGCAAAAACATAATAAAATTAATTTTATAAATGATTTATGCGCTTTTCTAAAAATGTTTAATTGCTTTACAAAACTGACAGAAGCTTATTATAAGCGGCTTAAGTCGAATCATTTGTGCTCACCATTTGGCGCAGAGAATGGCATTAACGACAACCGCGTACTCTTAACACTTACAAAATCCTAATAAATCTTAAACTTATATAGTCAGGTTGAAAGCGCTAAAAAGCTAGGGAATCTTTCAATTCAAATGTGAAGAAATCTTTCGGATCAGAATAAGTAACTTTTGATGGAAAAATTATAATAAATGGCTTTCTATAGTTTTTGCTTGCCAGACGATAACAGTTACCTGAACAAGTGAAAACATTGCAGTTCGACCAAACCGACCATTGGATACTCTCTCAGCACTTCCCCTAATACAATCTGAAGGAAGCCCTTACATGGGAACGATTTAAAAACGTAAACCGTCGTAGTTCAAATTTTTGAAATTTTGAAATTCAATTCTCTTATCAAAGTTCACATTAATCTTCATTTACGTCCATGATGACGTACTGAAAGTTAAACATTTTTGCCATAAAAAAGTGTACATTTCCTTACTTGTAGTGCGATTTATAAAATATATTTACATGGTACTGTTACGAATTTCGCTTTTCGCGATACGGTTCGTATCACTCTTGGGTTTTCCCTCTCCAGGGAATTTATTACTTCGGAAATATCAATTAATTAGCATGAACTGGATTTGGGATTTCCGTAACAGTACAAACATGATACAGCGAATTTTCATTTCAAGTTACCGTTATGTTAGAATTTCGACTTCTTGGCGGTACTAAGGCATACTCTTCGTAGATACAGTTAAATGGGAAGAGATGCAAAAACTTAACCTCAACCAATTCAAGTTTCTTACATCAATTTTCCATGTGGAGGGAAAAACTTTGAAAATTGGAATCCTTTTCATTTGGAGAACGCTTGGCAAGCAGCCTATGCAACTATGCGTTTTTAAAAGTGTTTAAAACATATTAGCCATGAAGCTAATTAAATTATTTCGAGAATTCCGTTCTCTAGGTTGTACATTGACAGAAACAGATAGCAGGACAGTCAGACAAACAAGATTAAATCAATCATTTCCTGAGCCAATCAGTACATAAAAATAATAAACGATCAGTCTACCTTAGATTGTTGTCGGCACCATAGGTTACGCAAGATATAAAAATTGCATTTAGTGCAAGCGAACGCAAAATATCCTTGCATTGGCGCAAATCTCGTAATCTGACATGTGAAATATATGGATGTTGTGGCTTGATCTTTAACATCCACAGGTGCACATTACCGATCTTATAAGAAGATATATATAATTTTGATTATAAGCTTGGACTTCATCTCTGTGGCCAATCATTTTCAAATAGCCAAAGTTGAAGCGAGACTTGAAATTTCCCGCATATAAATATATAATAACTGGACTGATATCGTAGATAAACTTTTTTGAGTTTTAGTTTTTTTTTCCTATTTTTTTTTTTCATGCTATTCGTGTGACAGGATGAGAGAAGTGACGAAAGCAAAATAGATGGGGAAGTGATTGCCCAGCTTCGAGGACTCACTATAGCTATGGACAAAGTCAATTCTACCGCACTTGCGGTTTGAATCCGAGCTCAACAATCCGCGTAGTAGCCGCGATTAGGCGCATAATCCGTGAGAGCTCATGTTGACTATAACCAAAATCAAGTGAAAATATTTGAATGAGCTAAAGTCGATCTACAAACACCATACATTACTTTGCAACGACACTTTCAAAATAAGACATTACATGTCATATATAGGATTTTTTTTTGAGACAAAAGATGCGAAGGCATTAAATTTCATCGAAATATCTCGAGCATTGTAATCGAGATACATGGCGAGACGAACGAGCAGAATACATTCCGATTCGAGTTGCTGCGAAAAGACCCATAATATAGACATCGATATGAGAAGTGTGTGTGCGTGTGTGTGTGTGTGTAAGAATCCTCCAAAATCTTTCGATTACAATTAATTGTTTACCACATCCACATTAAATTCATCAGTGTATGCCATTGAATCATTCAGATATCCTTTGTTTGTATTCTCAAAAAAAAAAAAAAAAAAAAAAAATTTCATTTTCCCACAACTAACCTAAAACTCCCTCGACTCGCTTCAAAGTGAAGGATAATTTTTTTTCCTATTTTAAAATCGTTACGCTTATCTCCATAACCACTTACTTCCAGTGGCAAACAAAGAATTTCGCGTAGATTAAAAGTTTATTTTTCTAATTAAAAAACAAAAAAAAGAAGGCAAACTTTACCTATACGTGGTAATAGAATAAAAAATGTAGTAATTTTCCAATGATGGTTATAAAAAGAGATAAAGCGTAAAACTCTTATAAATATCATGTAGAAATGGATCTAACTGTAATGCATCGGAGATTATTTGCAAAAACCCGGAAAAAAGTAATCCTCAAATGTCAATATGTAGGAATGCGCATCAAACCGCACATATGATACATCACATAGCGTATCGTGCATCTGGCCCTGTTTTTATCCCATGCTCACGTTTACGCTTTACGGAGAATTTAACAAATGCTGGCGGTTAGTTTTTGTTTTTTTTAATCTTTCTTTTTTACTTATTTTTTTTTTTTTTCTTGTTTTTCTGTTCATTTATTCATTCATACGTCCGTTCATTTATTCATATAGTCGTATATTTGTGCGCCTATGTATGTGTATGTACGCGCTTGTTGTGCTGGGCTATAAATTCGCAATAATAATAATAATTTATTTGAATTTATTTATTATTGCATACCCATACATGAACATACACCGTTCAGCAAAAAGGGATTAAATTCATTTATTTATTATCTCATGTTTATATGAGATTTATACGTATGAGATGTATTGTCTGTCTGTCGTGGATGCTAGTGTAAGCGTTAAGTGCGTTCATATGCTCTTTTAGTGTGTGTGTGTGTGTGTGTGTGTGTGTGTGTGTGTGTACGATTGAACGTTTGTGTAGGTTGATATAAAAAAGCATATATGGATACATACATACATACATATATACATACATACATATATATACATATATATATATATATATGTATGCATATATTATATATGTATACATCTTTTGTGCAAGCAATTGATGAGTATTTACGTACATTTTCAAACACTTTATTCCATTGAAACTTAATTATATTGAAGATATTTATTTGCACATAAAAGTCTCATCGTCGCATATGATATACGGAATTCAAGATCCCTTTGGGCGAAATGCCTTCATTAACAATAATGCTTTGATATTTAATCACCATCATCGGATACTGTTGTTACTTTTATTTATAATTACTTCCGCCATTGTCTTTTAATATATAAACCATCAATAGTTTAACGTTTTCACGTATATTAATTACAATTTAAATTTTCAATTCAATTTCCAATTAGGTCGTACACGCTCCATTTCTCCTTTAACTTTTTCAAGCAGCACCGTAAAAGTCTTTGATGGTCTGTGTAATGTGATATCAATAAATAAATACACAAAAAATAAATAAATAAATATAATAAAATTGTTTATTGAAACGTTTTTTTTTTGTTTTTTTTTTTTCGTATACAAAAAATTAAAAGAAAAAGAAAACCAAAAAAAGAAAACGAAAACGAAAAAGCTAATAAACAAGAACAACGTGTTAATCTTCGGACAAATTATGAATAATCGTTTCAATCATAATTACATATCAAACAAAATATTCACAGACACACGCACACGCACACACACACACACACACACACACACACACACACACACACACACACACACATCATTTATAGTTAAAAACATATAGACGTACGTATACCCCGCAGCCTTACATCGTTTGTAAATTGCCAAAAGGAACGGAAAAAATGCGCTTCATACTGTCGGATCATTATCATATCCGATCAATGTGACAATGATGACTTTGTTCATTGCGTGGCAAAATGATAGCTAATGGCTCAAAAGATTCGTTAATAAGCAAAATTAACGCATTCGTTTCAGTTAGCGAAAGAAAGGATCATTCGAAAGTTGAATGTTTGACTGACGGCAGATGCCAATAGCATTCATTACCTTCACAACGCATTACATCACATCCACAATATATAGACTTTTTAATTTGGTTGACAAATTTTCAGCATAAACTTGATGCTTTAACATGCGATTTCATGCATGTAACGTGCATAGAACAACTCAGTATTCAGAGAAGATGATCATAATTGCAACAAGAGATCAAAAAACGTTAGAATTTTAATAAAATTTACTTTAAGTACGTACTTGTTAATTTAATAAGTAATTTAGAATATCCTTCCGCATTTTGATTAAAACAAAATTGGCTCGCCACTTATTTGTTAATACCTATTAAAGTAGAAATCGAATTGAAGAGAATTATTAAAATCGCTTTACAAGAATCCTTAAATGCTCTCGGAAAATCAATTTTAATTTAACTTTTATATGTATCCCGACTTTCATTTCTTTGTATAACAAACGAAACGATAAAATAATTAAGTCCGGTAGCCTACAAAAAAAAAAAAAAAAAAAAAAAAAAAAAAAAATCTATTCAGGCGTATATGAAAGGAAAACTTCACTTTAATGAAGAAAAAACAAACGAAAACTTTTCAATTTAGCTTAAGACGAATTTTAAATACCGCCATTAATCAATTTTATACTCTATATCGCAAGAAATTTGTCTAGATGTATGTGTAAGATTTAGGAGGACTTAAAATAGAACCATCGATGGATTTAGAACCATTTTTATAAATCGATTTAAGCTTATCGGTCTGTGCATTGGCCTGTCAAGGTGTATGAAGCAAAGACATCTACCATCGACCCTAACAGAGAGATTAGAACGTTTACAGAGTAGTTAGGATTAAGATATATTCGGACTTGAAAGACTCCTCCGTCCAATGGACACCTCACGAATCTATATAAAAATACCTTTCAAACAAGCTAAACACTAACCGACGATGAAAAAATGTTCCTTTTTCAGACTCTGGTTTGGCCAAACCAAAAAAAAATACTCAATGATATTCACCATCGTATAACGTGAACCTTTATGGAAATACCTTTCAAGCAACTTGCACTTGTTTAGTTTAGTTTGAAAAATCGTTATATGAAAATATGAAAAATTCTCGAAAAATAATTTCCTGAATAATAATATTTCGCAATAGGAAAATTGTAGTGAAAAATGTAGATTAGATGAGTGAATTATTTGAATTCCCCTCCGCTATAATTGTTCCTATGAAACGTAGGCTCTAATATTTCATGACAATTGGTACAATTGGTACATTATAGTAATTTGTCATGATTATAAACTGTGTGTTAAATTTGATCTACGTAGCCCTAGTTCACCGAAGTCTAGTTTTAAACAATGCTTTTATATATGAAAAAGATCGATTTTTTTTATAATTTATCAGGAGAAGAAATTGAGAATTGCATTAAACAAGTTGGTGTAAGGTATTGGTATAAGATATACTTACTCGACTATAATGATTTTACTTATTTACTATATATAAAAAAAAAGAAAAAAATGTATCGAAATGTAATTATATTAACACTCGGAACATAAACTCATAGGGTTGGAAAAAATATGCATAAGATACTGAGTTAATTCAATTTCATCAAGCTTATGCGCTCGTTACGTTTGAAAATCGCAAAAATTAAAGTAACCCTTTATTAAGACTGAATTTGAAGATAAATAAGTCGCGAAAACTAAAACAACTTTACAAAAAAAAATCTATATATTTAAAAAAGTGTGCGTGTGCGTGTATGTGTGTGTGTGTGTATACACATAATAACTTTCTTACTTGTTAAAATGCTGTCTTAACTGTCTTAACTTAGATGTAAATAATGTTGTGATGGTTGAAAATCGCTTCACTTTTTCCCCTTTTTTTTTTGTCTTTATATACTTTATAGCCTTTATTGTCCAAGTTGTTTGGTTAGATGATTTGAAAAATGAAATTCATTATCGAAGAATTATGAATATATTCTAGGCGGGTTACCAAGCGATTTTTTTCATCATTTTCAAAAAAAACATGCTAAACATCGTTAAAAGAATTGTACCGGGAATTTTAGTAAATTAATCGAAAATTTAATATACCGCCCGCTTCAGGAACATATTATATTGCAAATGATAAAAAAAATAAAAAGGAAAAAAAAATTATTAGAGAATAACAAGAATAACAGTAAACTAAAAAAAAAAATTAAAAAAAAAAAACAAGTCTCAAATACATAATCTACTTTTAGGGATACTTTTTTATTTTTTACCTTTTTTTTGTTTTTATTTATTTATTTATTTTTTTTTTTGCTTCTTCTTTTTGTTCTCTGTTTTTTGTAATTATTGGTTTTCCATTTATATTTTATATAGTAATTTAAAACTCAAATGATAAACAACGCGAACAAATGTATAAACACGCAAATATACATTTATAAATATAGAATAAATACCTAAAAAATACCAGTGCACACAAAGAAAAAACGGAGCGAAACATACATTTGAAATTGAAAATGTATGAATATTTAATAACGGCATTGATTCTGGTCGCTTTTGTGGGCGATTACAATTGCACGCGTAAATATTAAACGGTATGAGACAAACATATTTATATATATACATATATATATAAATATATACATACATATATGCATGTATATACAGATCCGTACACGAATACATACAAACAATTTATCATTTATCAGCGTGGATATATATATATACGTGTTTTTCATACTCATTCAGGCAGACAATCTTCTATATTGCTCGTACCCATCTCTCCGAATCTTTTATTTGTACAATTGGTATTAAAATCAATAAATTGAATATGCATAAAAAATAAATAAATACCAGCACAGCAACACAAACAATAAAAACAAAAACAACAAAAACAACAACAACAACAGCATAAACCGAAACAAACATTGAATTTGCATTTAATTTAATTACTTACTATCATATAACCGTTCAATTTGAACAAACAGTTAACAACAAAGTTTCGACAATTTTACACAGTACAACACAGTATCGCTCATCCTGGCGGTAAATTCTTTTATAAATCCACTGAGTCAAGATTGATTTTATAATTAAATTCTACCGATCTACCGATTGTGTCCAAGAAATAAGACCAATTTAATTCTCACTTTTTTTTTATTATTATTATTATTATCATTAATATTAATATTATTATTATGGTAATCAGAGAAATAAATTGTAACGGTAAAGCATCGGTTAGCATGTTATTCTATCTATCGGCTTTATTGATATTCCCCCATCCCACAACCATTCAGTTGTCAATCCAATACTTATTCGACAGCTGTTAGCATCACTTTGAGTTTTTTTTTTTTTTTCCCTATATATGTATATTAAGCAAGAGGTAAACTACCATTGTGAATACTGAGACGATACTTGTTGTTTCATCAACATCATCATTATTGCTCTCCTCTTGACTAGCAAGCACATTAGGAAGTTTTCATATCTTACTTACTGCATTAACTTGAGCCCTTACCGCTATACTAATTTCATTCTCTTGACGAAGAACAAAACAAAAAAAAATGCAACTTTAAATATAAAGTGAGAGATACTACTACTACTAATACTAATACTAATAACTTTGCTTAAGTATTTAAGCGAAACGTGCGAAGCGATTAACAATCAATGGATCTTAAGATTATGATAATGTGATAATAATGATGTTATCATATATTTTGGGGTCTGTTACGGGGCCTGCTACAAAATTTGCAAGCGTTTTGCTATTAAGTGTTATTACATAAATTTTTCGGTCTATTTGCTTATAAATGTGTATTTGAAAGAAATCAAATTTGCTGTAAAACTATTACTGCCAACAAGCATGAAAACGCAAAAAACGCAAAATAATTTACAACAATTAAAAACACATGCACACACGCTCGTTTAAATTTATATACAAAAATCGTTTGTAATCAACTCGCTCTAATATTAACAAATTAACCGGGTAATCGAAATTTATGCCTGCATCTAAAATTCCAAAGTTTTTAATCAAATTTCAAAAGTAATAAAAAATGTATTATATTTAAAAAAGCAAAAACAAATAATATTATAATAATAAATAAATTGCACAGCAGGGATTTTGTTGATGAATTGAAATTAAATTTATTGGCAATTAAAGTAAACGACAACGATGTGACATATTCAGCCACATATTTATTAACGTAACTAACGTAAAAAAAAAAATAAATAAAATAAAATAATGACGGATCCGTGAACTCATAGAATGGCTTACGATTGCGATGCACGCAAATAGATTCGAATCGTTGCAAGTCGAACTAGAGCAACGAGAGGAGGTTAACTATTAATTATTGCTACAAGCTCTCATTGATTCTTAAAGTATCGATGTGCGTGTATGTGTAAAGTGTGGATTTCATATATTACTTCTTTTTTTTTTTCTTTGACTCACTGATAGCTTCACTGGCATCGCAATTAAGTTATGTATAGGAGGTTTTTTCCTAACGACTCGAATATGAAAAAGCATTGAGCCAAATGAAAGACGCATTCATTGGCTGCGACACGAGAACCTATGTGAATGAAATTTGCTCAACAATATTTGCATCATATTTTCAAAGAAATACAACTGACTTTATGCGTTGATTTTAGATGTTAAATACGAATGAGGCTTAATCTTACCGCTACGATCGTGAATTGCAATAAAATCGAAAGAATAGTAAATTTAAACCAATCTGGGGAAAAAAAATCGGATCCTTTCATTTTTTTCAAAAATTCAAAAGTGAAGTTAGATCTTCACTTGGTGAACTAAACAAATTCATATTTCATCGTGTTAATGGCTCAGACGCAATAAATCGCCTCTTAATTCCAAACTTTGCGACAAGCATGTCCACAGCTCAAGCGATTTTGATCTCTTAATGACACTTACTTCAAAGATGAGATAAAGCCAGAATCGAATCTTCTATACCCATTACCGCGACCCTAAAAAAAAGCAAAAGAACTCAATATTCATCTTCTACATTATTGGGTGGTTGCGGCCGATTTTTTCCATTTTCGGAATAAAAGTGGAAATTTATATGACGTATGTGTTGTACTTTATGAGTAACAAGTACGTCAAACACGGAGGGTTTGACAGTTTTTATTACATAAACGCGTAGGCGTTGTAGGCGTGTTCTTTGAAGAGTTTGGGTCATTTTCATATGCTTTTGCAAGTTTGTAAACGATATCTTTATTTTTATGAAAGGCAGAGTGTTTAAGTTAACTGCTACACAGTTGCGCAGACGAACAGATGGACAAACGAACGGACTGGCTTAGGTGCATTCCGCATTTAAAAAAAATGTATGCACTTTAGTGGGTTTTTGATGACAAGCATGCTTGTGCGCAATATAAAGGTATTAGAAAAAAGATTATATTTCGATGCACTATAGTATTGCGTAGGCGTGGTCGATTTTTTTCATTTTGCCACACAAATGCTACAGCATTGCTCATATAATATGCGTTCAAATTTTTGTACTTTCATCTACTTTAGTTGAGGAGTAATAAGCAAAAAACCAATTTTTCATTCATTTTGAAAAACGGAGGTGTTCCTAGTCTACATGGTATTGTGGGTGCGTTCTTCGACCGATTTGGACCATTTTCGATACCACGCTGTCTACAAGAATTTCCAACGTCTTGGCCAAATATGAAATAGATAGCTTCAGTTTTGCGGTAGCAGAATGTTTACAACAGACATAGCACAGACGGACAACCAGACAGTTTGGCAGACGGACAACCAGACAGTTGGACAGACGAACTTGAGACAAGTACTAAATTTCCTACCATTCGTCCATCATATGCAATAATTGCTAAGTTATTTTATTAAAAATAAAGTGAGTTTTAAAATTTTTGATCTTTGGACAAGAGCTGGGTGGCCTCCTGGCTTTTTATTTTTGTCGAAAATTTACTAAAATTTATTTTTCAACTTTATATAACCGCTTTACTACTACTAGTAAAAGGGATTAACCATATTTTATTCTCTTAGCGGTTATTAAAACAAAATTTTAATTAACGTATCCGAATTTTAAAAAACATACTTCGGCAAAGAAGTCCATATCCGCTGTGATGCGATTACTCATTTTAATCCTCTTGATAAAATAAATGAAATTTTGTAACGACGAGGACAAAAGTATAAAATTGCAAGTTATTCGAACTTAAAATTCAATTAGAAAATCTTTCCTGATCTATTACTAACGTCAACCTTCTATAGAGTGTCGTTTATTTTTCATAATCCGATTACATTTTGCGTCGCCTTAATCTGACAACGGCAGACTGAAACGTTTAATTTTCACATTTATTGATTTGACAACGTTGCTCGGTTAAGAAGATTTTCATACATACACTATATACATTAATGCATATGGCAGGTATTTGTGAGTATACATAAAACTTAATAGCTATATATATATATATATATATTTTATATATGTGCGTCCGTGCGTGCGTGCGTGTGTGCTTGTAACCATGTAAACGTTTAAGGGGATACGGATGCATATGTACACATAATATTCTTGCCAACGGTTAACGAATCTGGCTTTAAGATGAAAAAGTATATATATATATGCAGTCACGGGCCCATCTATATAGATATAGATATATATATCACAACTTTTCTCTACAACTTGAAAAAAAGAAAAATCCTCATTTTTTTAATAAGCAAATTTTATTCTATAATTAACAGCATTGCTTAGCACTCCTATAAGAGGAATATAGCACTTTTTCGTTTTTCTCTGTCGAAATCTTATCGAAAGTAAGTGGCAAATATGTTACAACAAAGAACAGTGAAAGGGTGATAAAAGGGAAATACTTCGTTTCTACCAATTAATGTAATTTAATATTATTTCTACGTCTAATGAATGAATTTTTTTGAACACCCTGGGGTCTTAGGGCCACACCCAGAGGGTATTGAGATATAGATTCATCTTGTATTCTACTGACCAATTCAATATCACTTTCTGAATCGATCTAAGTTTGTCCGTCTGTCCATCTGTCCGTTTTGTTTTCTTTTGTTCAACCTAAAAGCCATAATTTTTTGATATATTTTAATGAAACTCGAATGCACTCCAACATGTTTTGATGTAAAAATGAATGCTAATGAGAATGTCTCGGACCGGAGGCCTTATTCGACCTCTTCTCATACAATACCTTTTTTTGAAAAGTAGTAGTGTATGACTAACTGTAGAGTGATGTAGGGTATTTAATGATGATCTGTGGCCCGCTCTAGTGTCTGTTTTACAAATTTTCTATATTTTTATATGTAACGCCTTATAAAGTAAAAGCAAATCTTTTGCTTGCTTTTATAAATCTCTTAACAAATTCGGTGTTATCGCGTAGCGTATGGTATTTATGTGCCCGTGGCTGTAGACATAAGATTATGTTTTAGTGTTTGCTATTTCCAAGTCGTAGCGACGTTTTAGGACATCTCGGCACGAAGGAAAGGAAACATAAATAAAATGCGATGGGTTAACTTTGCCTCTTTAAAATTAAGCACTGACTGACTATAGCGAAAAGAGCAACTTTCACTTGTTCGCCATTACTGCAGAACATCATAACTTTATACAAACGGCCTGGCAATGGAAACAATCGTAACTTCAGTGAAAGTCTTTGCCAAGCAATTAAATATGTGTGAACAATGTGTGAGACGCACCATTTTGTTACTCTGCCGATCCATTCAAATTTCATACCCTATGGGTGCATGTGTTTGTGTGTTTATGCGTGCGCATTAACATTTGTATGCCATTTACATAGATAATGAAGTCATTATGAAATCGCGTATGTCATCAACGCGACCTGTATAATGCCCAGGCCTAGGCATTGAGCGTAACTATGTCTAAAGTATATCTGTTGTTACTTTTAAGTATTAGGTAGCGAAAAAACAAAAAAAAAAAATAGAAAAGGAGAAATTTATGTTTGATATCTTCGTATATATGGCTGTATAGTGTATACTGCAGAAAATAATGGAGGATTTCATAATTTATGACAGCTTATGCAACATTCGTAGAATATTGCGATATTATGCAGCATCTTCTGCATAATTACCGCTTTACGAATGCGATAAGCGAAGCGAGTCAGGTAAACGAGTCACCAAAATATCAAATAATATCACTCACATATGCATATTACTTTGCATATATATGTGCATGCATGTTAGTGCGTATGTGAACATAAATTTACATTAACCTAAACAATCTTTTATCTCCACGTTTATTTCCACATGCTTTATATGTAACATATTCATATATACATACATACATACATACATACATACATACATACATACCGTAAATATATACATACGCATATAATGCAAATTTATGTATAAGCAAGTAAGAGTGATGCGCATGAATATAATTTCATTTTATCATATATTTTCGATTATCGTTAATGATAATCGTAAGAAATTACGATTATATGAAATATTGCTACTGTTGCAGCAGAACAATTAAAATAAATCCGTATCAAGATATGTGTGTGAAGAAAACAATTGTTTCATATTAGAATATGGCATAATGGCATATATGGCACACATGCATGGAATATAAAAATTCATTGCTAAGGATCACTCTAAATGCATAACATTCATACATGAATAAATAATAATAAATGTACAAACTGACACATATGTGTATGTAAAAAAAAAAAAGGCAAAAAAAAAAAAAAAGAAAGAATTCTTCGTCGAGTCAGTCGTCACAACCAGCACAAATGGCAAAAGCATAAGCAACATCAAACAGTAACAGTAATAGCAACAGCATGAGCCAGAGCAAGAGCAAAGGCGATAAGAGTAAAAGCGATAGCAACGGCAACAGTCAGTAAGAAAACAGCAATAGCAACAGCAACAGCAACAGCAGTAGTAGTAGTAGTAGGATTTTTAATTTCCGTTTCCTGTTTGGCACACTTATTTCCTCGATTCAATGTGTTGTTGTGCTCGGGCTTGTATTCATTCCTGTGCATTTCTTTAACTCTCTACAACGACAGCATACTATCTACCGTAGCGGCAATATGTATATTGCAAGCAAAGCACAATTCGTGCCCGTTCGCATGAATAGAGATAAAACATAAAATTTAAATAAACGAAGACGGAAACCAGAATACAAAATTCAAGAGTACTAATTATCACAAGGACACGCTTGTGGTGTGAGATGCTTTATCCATACACACCATACTGACTTGTACTTACATCGAATCGTACATGTACAAATTCCGCCATTCACATATGTACATATGTTTATTGTATATAGATAGGTTTATATATATATATATATATATATATATATGTAAAAGCATATGCATCTACATATATATATATATATATATATATATATATATTAACTATGTACAAATAGTATTTTTGAAAATGAATTAGTCGTAAAGGAAATTCGTAAATCTCTTCAATTTGCAAATGTAATTACATGCATGCATGTTCTTACAGAGGAATGAACGAAACTGAACAAAAGCTTAATGAAAGGTCCTTAATTTACAAAACCTGTATGTACTGTATGTACTGTGTACATTAATTTGAATTTAAATGATGTCGGAGAATGCGAAACTAATAAAAACAAGTAAGAAAGTTCAACGTGGGAGCATCGGGAAGCGAATTTCGGATACTCATCATCTTAACTTTTAGTAATAATTCTAATTGCAATTAATTCAGCCGTTACAGATCAGGGCTGGCATATCTTCTAAGCGTACCGTAATGAAAAGCTCGCTCTAACCGTGATCATGAACACATGTAAATAGAGAGACATTATAATACAATCTTAGTAAGACGTGTGATCTTTCATAAATGCATGCATGCATTCTCCTTACCTATGCATAGACTTTAATATTAACATACGAATGACATGACATCATGATCATCATCCTAAACTTACGTATTTAGGTGGCCTTGCTGCTCTCAAAACTATCGAACTATCTAAAATATCAGTTAGTTGCCCGATTTTAAGTCATATGTTCTTAGCAAAGCTACTTCGGAATTTGCGGTTGTTCATTTTTGTACGCTATTTTCAACTTGACAATCAAATCCAAGCCCTCATATATTTGTGGGGTTAGTAAGTACTTCTTATGACCCGGAGGAATTTCAGTCGTAAATGAATCGGCCTGGAGACAAACTGCCAGAACTAAATCAATTCAGAATATTTTCATCACTAATATTTAGTATATACAGCGTTGCACTTTAAGTGAAACGTAAAGAGATTCATTCCCCAAGCGCGGAAGAGGTTTCATTCATATTTGAACGGTGAAAATTCAATGCATTTACCTTTCTGTCGCAAACTTTTGAGAAGATACCTCCTCTCCTGTTTAGGCCGCAAACAAAGATTCTGATCTGAAAGATACTGAGAGAAATCAACTCTGATCGGTTGATTTGCGTCTATAGAGTTTGCATTTAGCCTATACATTGACCAATCAATTGTTTTGTAAAGGTGTCACGTACGTGTAAGTCACGTATTTAGACTTAACCTCGAAAGAATGATTGCCCTAAACAAAGCCTTCTTCATCAACCCCCCCCCCCCCTCCCCCCCTACAAATGGCATTTTCTGACTATAGTGCGAATACGCATTTTAGAAGATAACTGTTGCATATGTGTAAACGTCCCAAACGATATCATCAAATTAATTTATTCTCGTTGTGACGCTATGAGTCAAAATCAATGAATAAATAAATGTAGCCAGTGACGTAAAAGTACATATTCTTAAGTAAATACAAGTCAAAGTCATCGACCTCTTGCTTGACCAATTAATTACGGATGATGTACTTATACGTCTCTATATAAATACTTTGTGCTTTACATTTGTGCAAATGCCGGGTAAGTAAAAACCTCGCTCTCTCTCTCTTTCTCTCTCTTGTGTCTCTTGACAAATCCAAAGATCAGTGCGACATAACACAAGTTGTTGGTTGCTTCGTGTACAAATAAAAGATTTTAGTAAATATTCTTATTAAGGAAAGCAACAATCAACGACAAAAATGAAAAGACAGTCGGACATAAGGTAATTTGTTGATATAAAACTAATTGATATTTTGATAAGCGAAGAAATCTTGAGAATCGTGTAATAAACAGTATATTAGGTGGTTGCAAAAATTTTGATCAGCGACTTCTACAGTAAAAAAAAAATGATTAGAAGTGGGAAATACCAGTCTATATAACGATTGAATTCGATGGTTTTGACCTTTCTCTACATGAAGTAACAATTTTCCATTTAATATGATTGATTCGTTCAGCGTACGCCGACACTAATCATGGAACGCTCGAAATTCCTCTTCTTCCAAATTCATTATTTTTTCTGAATTATTTAAAAAAATCTACTGCCAAAATCCACCAAACACTTTCAGAGACTTATGGTGATGCTGCCCCATCGAGAATGCACTGTTGTAGTTCGAATGCGAAGTTCTGCCACAACCAGCGTACTTCCCACAGATGGCGCCTCCTGGTTACCATTTGTTCAAATCGGTCGAGCATGTCTCGCCTGGCACGCCGGTCCGCCAAGTTGAACACGTGCGTAAATGGATCGAAGAGTGGATCGCTGCCCAACCAATATATATAGTTTTAATAGTTGCAATTACTTTTTTGACCGGAGGTATAGGATGATCGATTGAAAAGAGGCAACACTCTTAGCTGCTACTGTGCATTCTTGTGTTTAGTTCTACAATTTATTTTTTTGTTCTAAATAAATCACAATAATAATAACAATAACAATAATGGATCGTGGCTTACGACATACGTGCAGACTAATTTATAATTACTTTTTGGTACTTTTGGTAATGCGTAAGCGTTAAGAAATAGTCCCATATAGCCCAGTAGTTAAGGAACGCAACTATTAAATCAGCCTACCCGTATGCAAGTTTCAGTGCGATTGGCGATGAAAGTGTGGTCAGTAGAGTACCGAATGCTCCCAGACTTCTTATCTCTCGCTCTCTCCCCACTTCTTTCTGACTTTGCTCCTGAGTGATCATTCGCATATGTATTGAAAAAACAAGGACTAATTTCTTAACAAATAAGGTTTTGATTAACTTTACGACAATAGTGCTCGGAGAAGATCGGTGACGAAGTTGAAAAAAACTGTAAACTTATAGACCCAATTACTACCTGCTCACGTAAGGCTTTACGGTCGTTGAGATTGAAAGAGAATCATGCATATTGACCTGTTCCAATTTGGCCAAATGATCGAGTCCGTTCTCTACAGTCCGCAAATAATGCGCGTAAAGCACCCCATTGGTGGAAAGCGTCCACAATTTATCAGTAGATAAGACGACATTTTCTATCACGACAAAGTCAGACGGCAAAAAAAAAAAAGAATTGAAGGAGCTTGGTTGGAAAGTTTGGATGCTAGCATGATATAGTCCGGGCCTTACTCTAACTGCTTAACCTGCCCATCGTTTAACTTGCTCTCCTTCATCTTGTCCCCCCTAAAATTTTCCTCTAAAACTTAAGTAACTTTTGCTATTCACATTAAAATTAAGATTTTTCGCTTATATAAATTGTAGATGTGCGAGATCTTTAATCAAGATACGAAAAATTCGATACACTTTTCATATACACACGTACTTACGTTTTTTTTATAGCCGCATGCAAAATGGTGCTTAATGTTAAATGTTAAAAAAACTATTTCATATGTATTTGAAAGTGTGCATAAATTTTTGGCTCTCCTTAATGAGTTTATATCATGGCATTACTTAGTTGTGCTTATCGTTCGAATAAAATTGAAAACCAAACCTTATACGTAAACAACGAAAATCATATTTTTTGTTTCTAGTTAACGAAAATATTATTACAATTCAAGAAACATGAGCACGTGAACAGAAAGACTTTCTCTCTCTTTCTTTCTATTTCGCTTTCTCCCGCTCTCTATTTGTATATATGTTTTTGAAAAAAAAAATATATCTTTTTTTTTAACATCATTTTTTATTTTTTGAATAAACCGCATATTGTAGAGCAATGTTAAAATTTGTTAAACGAAATGAATCAAGACAAACTACAAATGTGTCTAAATACATTGCATGCACGTACACATTCACGCAAACGAATAGCTTTACAGGACAAGTTAGGTTTTTCACTCTAATGTGTGGACAATTTTAACTTGCCCAATTTCCTGTAATTTCCCATTCAACATAGAGCGTACGTAGAGCAGTGAATGAAGCAACCGAACAACCGAGCAACCAACCATCACCACGGTGCAGGCAATGAACAAAAGCTTACGTCTATGCATTTATATATATATATATATATATATATATATATATATATATACGACGATTGTAGAAATGAATATGTTTCGTATATACGTTTTCATTCTTCTTCTTCTTCTGCTGCCAGTCGGAATTTTCACAATTCATTTTTCTTTTACTTTCACATCTTTTTATTTTTACTTTTTAGCTGATGCCAGCAATTTGAACGATTACGATACTGTTGTGATGGCTATGCTGATGGCAATTGCAATGGTGATGGTTGCTCTCTTATGCTTAAATTCTGTATGGCTCATTTCAGAGTTGATGCTCCGAGTGTCGTTTGCTCTCTTTGTCCCGTGCCTGTCACTCTGCCAACCTGTCCGACAATATGTGTGTGAAAGTCATGTGACGAACAAAGCACACATTTTTGTGGTATAATATGCCAACACAGGATGTGTGTATGTATGTCAGTTAATACAAGAATCTATTGTAAAAAAATCCCAAGTCACTGTGAACCGCTTCTTTAACTCATTCCACAAAAAGCAACTATATGCTTAGAAGTCCACTCAGGGATTTCGCATTTCCGATTATATATCTCACGTCTTGTCACTTGTGCTTAGAACACCCATAAAAGAAATGCACTTTCACATTTTATTCACTCACCCACATACTCTAGCATAATATCTAAACTTCTATCTATCTATCTATATATATATATATTTATGCAAGTTTATATTTATATATATAGCCACAGACATAACTGAAATAGTTTGAATAAAAAGAAACAAAGAGGTAACAACGAACAAAAGTAGTGCATTTAGCTCAGACCAAATTATATATATCCACCACTAAATAGGGAAGAGACATTTTCAAAATAAGTGATAAAATA